>VUQS01063410.1:64956-86817 GCA_015108495.1 Heterochromis multidens
CGCTGGTTGAAAGGTGGGGGGTGGGGGAGGGAACGGGGGAAACCAATGAAGGATTAAAGAAAGGAAGAGAAAAGGTGACTGAACAGGAGGAAAGAAGGTAGACAAGTAGAAAAGAAGGAGGGAGAACAGAAGGGAGAAAAGCAAAGACTGAGTGAAGGTGGGAGGAGAGAGAAAATGGAGATATGGAAAAGGGCCAGACAAAAGGGCAGAAAGAAATGCTACGTGAGTGTATTAGGAAAGAGGGAGTAGATATGTGATGAGTGGAAGTTTTCTGCCAGCAAAACAATAAAAAAAGAGGATGTCTCACTTCTGCCCAAGCTCAGAAAGTGAACACTGCAGTAAAACCGGCCCAACTAATACAGTTTTGCTGCCAGCAAGACAAAGTGGTGAAGAAAAGTGGCTTAACTCCCACTGCAACCCTCCACATCCTCAGCCCCTTCAGCACTCCAAACTCTCCCACACCTTGGCCTGGGGAACTGGCCAGTTACCGTGTGCTTGTGCAGAGCTTGCACTTACTGAGGTAACAAAAAGAGACAGAGAGGGGCAAAAAAAATCTTCAGAAAATTAAGTTACAGTCCTGTCCACCTGCCAGCTCCCATAGTGCTGCAATAGACCCTGAAACAACCTTCATAGATGTCGTGACAGTCCTCGGATGAAGAGCTTCGAATCTGCTGCTCTCTGACTCATTTTGTTTGTGTACATGCATGTATTTGTGTGACCACCAGAAGACCCTGTACTACCCTGAAGAGGTGAGTGTTTTTGAAATGCACAATGGCTTCTGCTTCACACCACTTCAGCCTCATCACGTCCAGCAGGAGCCTCGTTAGCATGTCAGCACCGTGCTGTCACATCACTAGGGCAAGCGAGTAGGAGGCACAGCCTCAGGCGCTGTCATAAGACACACAAACACACACACACACACAAACATGCAAGCTTGGCTTCACACGACACAGCTCAACATTGCCAAAGAGCAGTGCCAGGGTTACAGTAAAACAGGTTTCTCGTTAGCAGAGGAGAGGCACGTTCACACATGGGAAACAAAATCCTGCTATGCTCACTCCCGTGATAATTGCACAGCCCACAGACCAACTTACAGACTAACAAAACTGAAAACAGAGGCCGCGTATGAGGCCAACGCAGCTTTTGACGACATTTCCTTCTGAGTTACGAGATCAACAAATTTTTCGGGGGATTTTTCTAGGTGCTCCCAATTAGTTGGTATTAAACTAACAAGCTAATCGGTTCCAACTTGCTGTGTGAATTGACTATGGCTTTACGAGCACAGTTTAATTTTACAACTGATAAGTATTATAAAGCCACCGAGTTAAGATGTCTATGGGGAAAAAGCTATGTTGACATGACGCTTGCCTTACCCATAATTACTGGAGACTTTTTTAGCACATACAGTACTGCTGGCTTTCTTACAAAAAACCCCCAGCTTTTTCAAACATATAATTGTAAAGATGAAATGGTTTGATGTAATAAAAACAAACTTTCATCTGGCTTTTTTTCTTTTTTATATTTTCAGTTACATTTGTGGCATAATTAATGCTGCCTGAAATCCACTATAGCAGCTTCAAATACTGGGAGGGTATACAGGATATTCTGTAGGTCTGCCTGAAGGCCAAAAGCCACATTAAGGTTTAAATTGAAATGTGCAAACATACTGTACATGGGAATACAGTATATAAGACAAAGAGAGTTTGTACAGTTCTAAAGAGCTTGAAAGTCAATATTTGGTATGACCACCTTCATTCTTCAACACAACCTGAACTCTCTTAGGCAGCTTTCTAGATACTTCTCCAGGCTTTTTGAAGGACATTCAAAGCTCTTCTTTGGATGTTGGCTGCCTTTTGTTCTCTTCTCTGTCAAGATGATCCCACACTGCTTCAATAATGTTGAGGTCCAGGCTCTGGGAAGGCCGATCCATGACTGATAGTGTTTAATTGTGTTTTTTTAATCCAGGTATGCTGCAGGTATTACTGTATTTGCAGTGTGTTTGGGGTCATTGTCATGCTCACAAATAATGCTGTTAGTCAAACGCTTTCCAGATGGTATTCCATGGTGGATCAAAATCTGATGGTACTTTTCTGAGTTGATAATTCCAGCAATTTTGACAAGATCCCCAACACCACTGGTTGAAATGCAGCCCCAAACCATGACAGAGCCTCCATCATGTTTTACAGATGGCTGTAGACACTCACTGTTGTACCTCTCTTGTGACCTCCTTCGTACACAATTTGAATAAAAAATTTCAAATTTGGATTCAGTCCATTTAATTTGGCATACCTCAGCCTTTTCTCAATTTCCCTTCCTTAAGAATCGCTTCTTGACAGCCACCCTTCCACCAAGACCATTTCTGATGAGGCTTCAGTGAACAGTAGATAGATCAACTGAAGGGCCAGATGCATTTCACAGGTCCTGTCAGGTCTTTGCTGGGTTTTTTCCTATTTCTTAAGGACAAGACTTTCAAATACTGTTCATCAGCTGTAGACAGTTTCTAGGCCTGCCACTTCTTCTTTTGTCCTCATTTGACCAGTTTCCTCAAATTTTTTAAGGACAAACTGCACACCATGCTGGGATATGGCAAGTTTCCAGCAAATAGCTCTTTGGGAATCACCATGTTGGTGCAAAAATATGCTAGTAGCAAAGTGCCTAAAGACAATATTTAAAAATGGTTCTTTGCTAAGTTGTCTGTTATGTGCAGACACAGCAGTGGTTCATCCCTTGAGTTAGGTACCTTTTTTATGCTTTAATGATTTATAGATCAGTGTTAAGTAGCTTTATAAAAAAAAAACATTCATCTGAAGATGGTCCGGTATAAGAACATGACTGAAAATAAATGAAAAAGCAGCCAATGTCCAAAGAAAAACTTTGAATGACCTTCAGAAAGCCTGGAGAACTATTGCTCAAGACCACTTAAAAAAATGACAAGTCTGGCTCAGTGGAAGCAAAATATAAATAAATGAAGGGTGGATCAAGACTTCTGCACAGTACTGTACATATAGTTGACTTATTATGTGGTCATCTTATAGGTACACCTAAGCAATTTAATGCAGTCCATTACAACAGCTCTTACATAACACTTGTATGACCTCTCAAGTGTTTGAGAGGTCACCATTAAATGTGGTGTTGCAGTGGATTTCACTACACTGAGAGAGTTGACTAATATTTTATCCTCCCTATTTTTACATGCATGAGGAATATTTGAAACACCTCTAAATGCAGTTTAGCGCAACAGTATTATATTATTGAATAAATACCTTTATGACTGTGTGGAAAAAATGGATTATATCATAAAAGGTGTCAGGGTAGAACGATTGTATTGGACTGCATTGCAGATATACCCACAGGTATACCAAGTGACAGATATAAATTATTATACTGTGAAAATACTGTCAGAAGCATTAATATCTTGATATTTGTGAGTGATTCCAAACATATGGCCTAGCTCTTACAGCTCATCATACATTGTTGACACACTCTATTCAGCTGGGAGAAAGTGATATACACACGTGCAATTCCCACACCACATGGTGCAGTATTCATCTGTGACGACACAATATTTCACGTCAGGCATCACACCGCTACAACAGACTGTACATCAGTGAAATCAGTGAAACCCATTTACATGCTCAGCAGAAAGCTGACTGACGGCC
Source organism: Heterochromis multidens (assembly GCA_015108495.1). Lineage (NCBI taxonomy): Eukaryota > Metazoa > Chordata > Actinopteri > Cichliformes > Cichlidae > Heterochromis > Heterochromis multidens. The sequence continues at coordinate 68,616 of VUQS01063410.1, forward strand.
AGACCAAATCGGAGCGGACTTTGAGGAACAGCTCACGTGGTTATCCATCAGATGGCCTAACTAACTGCTACATGACTGGATCCAGAATTAAAAGTGCACAGTCTGAACTTAAAAAATAACTCCAGAAATGAACCAAAGGGGAAGATCTCCACACACAATCGCCTCCTCATCCCTTATTATCTGGTCCGAGTTACACGTCTGACTCACTTTTTTATCCACACTTGCAAGTTTCATGGATACCCGGTATCCATTATTGCACAAGAAATATGAAGTGGAAGATAACTGATGATCAAGGAAGGCACTAGACGGGAAAAAATTGCACAGAATATTACATTTGACAAATAAAAGAAGTCTGAGTCATTGAGATCAACAGTATGCAGTAAATTAGTTTGCTGAGATGGGCTTTTATAACCCACTTCATGGCTGTCAGACACAGTCAGGTCTTATCAGAGGAAACGCCTGGCTACATTAAAGCAAGCTGTCACTATGCCAGACTACAGTGGTCAGCTTTGATCAGCAGTAAACTGGACATGGTGTGAGAGAGGTCAGCGTGCATCAGATCACCCGGTGGGGGGATGAACATTTTATCTACTGTACACCGTAACAGATTTACCAAAAACAACTTCACCTTAAGTATGTTCTACTTTCCCAATGAGTTATTAGGCTCAGACCTTTTCCCAGCTGAATCACAAGTGTAATCACATTTCTGCTGTGTTCATAACTCAAATTTAATGAAGAGACATTCATCTTTTGTCCAGTCATAATCGCTCATTTTAAAAGCTCAATTATTTTCACTGCAGCGTCTGTGTGGTGTACCCTTTTCGATTATTGAGTCTATTAAGAGGAACCAATTCATGCTTGTTAAGGCCAGATGTCAGAGCTGAATATAATCGGGGTCATGTTCTCATTGGAAAGTTGCTGTTGGTTTGCTAAAAGCTTTTACTGAGCTTAAAGGCTGACCACAGATTCAACAGACCTCATCAAAGCCTACAGAGGGGATGCAGTGGCACACTGACTTTTGAGGGTCAAAGCATATGGAAAAACCTATTACACGAATCCACTTTTCAGTAACCATCAGTAAGGTTGCAGTAAAAAAGTGGCAAATGGAAGCCGCTGAAATATGAATGACAGTGTTATGTGAAGCTGTGCTTTGGAAGAACTACTTTCTGACACACCAGTATCATAATAAAAGGTCATTTTCAGTTCAAGGAGAATTGTAATATAAACTCACCAGCCACTTTATTAGGTCCACCCTGCTAGATCCCCCTTTGTCTTCAGAACTGCCTTAATTAGATTCAACAAGGTGCCAGAAACATTCCTCAGAGATTTTGGTCCATATTGACATGACAGCATCACACAGTTGCTACAGATTTGTCGGCTGCAAACCTATGATGCAAATCTCCCGTTCCACCACATCCCAAAGGTGCTCTATTAGATTGCGATCTGGTGACTGTGGAGGTCATTTGATTACAATATGTTCAATAAACATGATAATTTAAGCTTTGTGACATGGCATGGTATCCTGTTGGAAGCAGCCATCAGAAGATGGGTACACTGTGATCATAAAGGGATGGACATGGTCAGCAACAATACTCAGGTAGGCTGTGGTATTTAAATGACGCTCAGTTGGTACTAAGGGGCCCAAAGGGTGCCAAAAAATATCCCCCACATGATTACACCACCAGCAGCAGCCTGAACTGTTGATATAAGGCAGGATGGATCCATGCTTTCATGTTATTTACACCAAATTCTGACCCTACCATCTGAATGTTCCAGCAGAAACTGAGAATAAACAGATCAGGCAGTGTTTTTCCAATATTCTTTTGTCCAATTTTAGTGAAACTGTGGAAATTGTAGCCTCAGTTTCCTTTTCTTAACTGACAGGAGTGACACCCGATGTGGTCTTCTGCTGCTGTAGCCCATCTGCTCCATCTGCTTCAACCATGCCAAGTTCAAAGTCACTTAAATCACCTTTCTTCCCCATTCTGATGCTTGGATTGACCTTCAGCAGGTCGTCTTGACCATAGCTTCATGCCTAAATACACTGAGTTGCTGCCATGTGATGTGCTGATTAGACATCTGTGGTAATGAGCAGTTTCAATTTAATTTGATGTTTTTAATTGTATCAAAAATTATGTTTTTTTTAAGTTTTACTACTTTGAATGACTAATGTACAGAGACTGATACTAGAAGGCTGTTTGTGTGTTCATGCTAAGGAGCACAGATTTTCTGTTCCCATCCTAAATGTGAGTTTAACACCTGCATCACAACTACTTCATTAGACTTTTTTTTTTATGTTGCTTAAGTCACTTACGATACTACATATGACAGTTGTCCAGGGCTTCCATTTCTCACATACTGAGAACAAGGGCTGACTTTCAGGCAACGCTTTCCTACCTTTTGAAAAGCTGACAGCTGAGTTGCAGTATTTTGTGTCACTGCAGGACGCATTTATTCTGACTGTCAATCTTCTACATCAAGTCTCTTAGGTGACAACAGCTGAAGTTCTCATATACTATCAATACAGGTTCACAATACTCATGTACTCATATAAATCTTATATACTCATGGAAAAAAGAAAGTACACCCTCTGTGAATTCTAAGGTTTTCAGTCAGGACATAATAAAAGTATTCCCCATGATTCAATAGCTCAGCAGCAATAACTAAAAAATGAAATAATTGCATTCTATATGACTTTAAAAGTCTCTCACATCATTGTGGAGGAATTTTGGCCCACTCTTCTTTACAGTGTTGCTTCAGTTCATTGAAGTTTACAGGTATTTGTTCATGCACAGCTCTCCTTAGGTTTGGGGCCATTGCAACACCTTGATTATTTTCTTTTTCAGTCATTCTGTTGTAGATTTGTTGGTGTGCTTGGGATCATTGTTCTGTTGCATGACCTAATTTTGGCCACTCTTTAGTGTTTGGACAGATGGCCTCCCATTTGACTCTAGAATACTTTGGTATACAGAGGAGTTCATGGTTGACTCAATGACTGGAAGGTACCCAGGTCCTGTGGCTGCAAGACAAACCTAATCATCACACCTCCACCACCGTGCTTGACAGTTGGTATGAAGTGTTTGTGCTGATATTCTGTGTTAGTTTTTGCTAAATGTGGTGCTGTGCATTATGGCCAAACATCTCCACTCATCTGTCCAAAGGACATTGTTCCTGAAGACTTGCGGCTTGTTTAGATGCAACTTTGGGGAGGCCAATCCATAACTGATAGTATTCTATTGTTTATTTTTCTATCCAGGTTTGCTTTTACTGCATTGGCAATGTGTTTGTGATCATTGTCATGTTGAAAAATTAGGCAGTTGCCAATCAGACACTTTCCAGATGGTATTGTATGGTGGATCATGGTGGATTGCATGGTACCTTCGTGCATTTATAATTCTATCAATTTTGGGGCTGGCTGAAATCCAGCCCCAAACCATGACAGAGCCTCCACCATGTCTACAGATGTCTGTAGATACTCACTGTTGTACCTTTCTCCTGACCTCCTCCATACATATTGATGGCAATTTGAACCAAAAATTTCAAATTTGGATTCATCACTCCTGTTGACACGGATTGTGTAGCATACCTCAGCCTTTCTCCCTGCTTTCCTTCCTTAAGAATGACTTCTTGACAGCCACCCTTCCACTGAGACCATTTCTGAAGGACCAGATGCATCTCTTGAATTTTTCTTTGAAAGAATTTCCAGAAGTAAACATGAGACAAAAATAGGAAATATCTTTTCCATTATATTTGTCATTATTATGTATTACTGTATCTAATAATGTTACAGAATAATTAACATCATTCTTGTTTTATCATATAGGAGGACATAGAGGATGACTTACAGCACTCCATCCTTCACTTTTTAATTGTTTTCGACACTTTTATATTGGAAGGAGCACTTTTAATATTTTTGCTATTTTTCAGATAAAACCGTTCTTTTTTCTGTAAATAAATATGTCAAAATATAGTAAGTAAGTAAGTAAGTGAAGTTTATTTATTAAGTGCTGTACACAAAATGAGTAAAATAAATACAAAAATTAAGTGCTATAATAGCCAATAAAAAGACACAATAAAATAAACAGATATAAGGTACAAAATATAGGAAAAGTACCTGGGGTAACAAAAAATCTAAAGATTATTTTATTAGTTATTTTGATCAGTGACCAATATCTCTCTGACTGAAATCATCCAACAAAACACCAAAGAGGCAACTACTGCTTCAGTTTGATAAAAACTGACCTCAAGGCACAACACTTAAATCCAGTATAAACACAGTTTGTGAACCTGTATCGATAGTGAAATGACATTATTAGAATTACTTTCTGAGCTATGGTGTTCAATAATGGCCAGAAAAGGCTTTTTGCATCATGATGTGACAGTGAAGTCAACTTTTGACCTTTAGGATATGAAATGCCATAATTTCATAATTTTATCCTTTTATAAATTTTTGTCATATTTTGTCATATTTAGTTATGGCCAAACAAGGCTGTTGTCAGATCACAGTGACTTCTGACAACCAAAATCAAATCAGTTCATCCTTGAGTCCAAGTACATTTGTGTGAAACTGGAAGAAATTCCCTCATTCCTGAAATACTGTGTTTAAGAGTATAGCGCAGACAAGCTGAAAACAAAACTCCTCCACGCCGCGGCTGTTGCTGGCACGAGGCATAAAAATTGATGGTGTGAGCAGCTCCTCTGAATAGCACAAGCAGAGTCTGGCTGCCAGGAAAACCTGGCAAATATGCCTCATATCACAGGCTACTGCAGGATGCTCCTCATGCTGGATAGTCACAGGACTTGGACTCTTACCAAGAGCCATGATTTAGAAGTACTAACAGGTGACACACAGACAGGAGGAGAGAAAGGTGAGAATGCCTCGCATTGATATTAGGCAGAGCCCCCGGGCAGCAAACAACCAAAATAAGTGATGTTTTTGTATACAGTAAGCTTGAGTTCATCCCATGCCTTGTTAAGGAAATGTATTCTTTGTTTTTCATGAGTTCAAACAGCCTGTGACTTAGCTGTAGAGGCACCATATACAGTAAATACATACATGAAGAACAACAAAACAACCAGCCATTTGGATTTTTAGATATTGGTACGACTGTCCCACAAGCTGCAGTTAGAATTGGACCACATACTTTATTACTGTAGAGCTGACAGGGGGGCTGAACCTGTCAAATTCATGACTGGCAGGTATTTTTAATCTCACCCAAGGAAATGGTCACAACCTTCTTAGCGATGGAAGACATTTGCTTCATTGAAAGCCATTTTTATCAGACCTAACCAAGTAGATTCAATACCTAAACCACCTGCCTCCTAATGCAAACTTTTGTCAGTTGTTGTTCTTTCTCATTAGGCAAACTAGTATAGTGGAGCAAGTATGCTGCACCAGAGTTATTAGAGTTTTTGTTGTTTTTTGCATTTCATTTTTAATTTTGTTCTGAGCTTTTGTCATCAGCTCAGTTTAATTGGTAGTTTCCAGGGTAGGTTTGCTCAATTCAGTTTTATTGTCTTGAAAATGAAAATCTAGACTCAGTTTAGTCAGTCAAGTTTTATTTTTTGTTCCACTATATAACTATAATGTATTTTTTCCCAAGCCAGTTTTACTTTTTAGTTTAGTTTTAACTATAAAAACCTTGCCAGCACATTGTTACAAGTGTGTGACAAATAAGTCAGAAAGTGTTGCTGAAATTTGAGACTTTTCACTTCCACGGAAAGCTAGCAGCTCTGTGATTGGCTGCGTATGGACACAGCAACACTTCCCAAAGGAGTCTGATGTTCAGACTCCTTTGGGAAGATGTTTTCTGTCCATTGCAGGAGCTCACAGTGGAACAATGACACCTGTCTTATCACTAAGATGCTTTTGAGACAGCTATCCCTCTTCAGCTTTAGCGATTTGTCATGTCTCCACACTGCTAAAGTGGAATGAGAGTCTTTCTGTTGTTGTAAAGTGAGTGAAAATGCTGAGGCCGATGCAGAAAGTCCCACACTGTGTTTCTGTATTCAGAGTCTGATCAAGGGAGCTCTGAGTTTGGCTCGCTGCAACCGCTGGCAGCCCGAGTTGCGTCATTGCAGCTCTGATCTCAGTCAAAAGATGTTTTCAGTAAATGTTAGACCATACGGTGTAGATCAAAGACCCACTGTTGGTTACACCAGGAACACTCTGTCCCTTTTCAACATGACAGCTAGCTAGCATTTGGCAGAGTCCCTCTATTATGAAGCCGCACAGAAATTTTTCAACACAACAAATAGACTCACTTTATTTATCATATTTTGGAGCAGCTCTGTTTAGTGACAGTTACATTTGTTTTATGAATGAAAACACTTGAGACAGACTTGAAGGTATTTATCTAGTAAATAAAAGCACCCTAGATGAGAGTGATGATACTTTAAGACATTGCTCCAACATGCTAGAGCAAGATAAGAGATCAGTCAATAAATGGAACCAGGAGAGAGACTAGTTTAATCAAATAATGCTGTGATGATGCCTCCTTCTTATTTAGAAGCAGCAGCAGGCTGACGGGCTGAGACAGGCAACAGCTGCTGATCCGAGTGACCTCCTAGAGCGGCCCGATAAGTAAGCAGTGCAGAGAGGGGCTTTAAAGCCGCTTCTTCGATGAAAAAGTAAGATATCCGCTCTAGAAGTTAATAGTGGTGATGCGCTGGATTAGAAGTCAGAAGGAGATGTGGAGATGCACTTTTGCTACCAATGCCAGTGGGTTCCAGAGGATGCACAGCCTGCTCGTCACTATAATGCAATAAGGACAAAGAATCTGGTGTATTGTTCCAGTGGTGACTGCCAGTCAAACTATAACAATGACTTTTCACTCTGGCACCTTGTGGCAGACATCTGCCTCTACATTCTATAAACAAAGCATGTTGTCAGATAATTAACAAAAAACAGGGGCAGATTAATTCATAATTAAAACAGGCACACTTTGATGGGAGATGTCACAGCATGAATGCTGAGGCTTTAAGCGAAGTGAAGGAGCAGGGAAATGTGCGCAGTGTTATTATCCTTCCCTCCACACTGTCACTTTCCATCAGGAAAACGTTCCACCTCTCCCACTGTTCCTCTTCTCTCCTCACCTCTGTGTGCTAACCCCCTCCCTTTCCACAGTGTTGCTCCTGTTTCTTTCCTGCCGACATGCCAGTGGATTTCAGCCAGCTGGTTATACTGGAAACCTGAGCACAAGGTCTGCCTATAGGCTAAGCACCATTTTGATGCTGCTAAAAAGACCCTCTCTAACTAATTACACTAATCACAAAAGGCTTTCAACTACTTTGGTCTTTAGATGACGTCTGTCTATCCGTTAGTCCTCGCTGAGATTATTCAAAGCTTCATATACGTACACACATGTTTATGTATGATTCATCTCCTGCACTGCCTATGTCAAAATAAACCCAGTATAAAGATATAGTATCTCCTTACGCAGTGTGTCAGCGGACATCACACTGATGCTTGTGCACCACTTACTTTTGCAGCTAACTGTGTTGGCTGGTTCTGCCTTGTTTCTATTTCTACCTGGTTCTTCACATTTCTATACTAAATGTGCATTTTAGAGTCGTTGTGCTCCACTCTTCGCTCATTTTCTTTCTTCTGACGCAAGTGGGATTTCACAGTCAGAGCTGATGCATACAGCATCTGACCTTTACCACGTACATCGCAGAAATCCTTTTTACAGCTTCCTCCCACAGACCACCAGAACAGTTCCCACACACACTTACTACTTACTAAACTACGTTAAAGAAGAAAAAAAAAAAAGACAAATGCACCGCCCTCTTTGCTGGTCTACAGCATAACAAGTGCTCAAGCAGATTCACAGGTAGCATCCAAACCACAACTACTGCTGTTTGTCAGCTCAGCACATAACAGAAGATGAGAGCTTTGACTTATGACACTTCTAACCATAATTAGTCAGAGAGGGCGATTAGCCAAGGGAAATAGGGCAGAGAAGAAGAGGTTCTCACGCCTCTGAAACAAAAACAAACAAAGCCCTGCTCCATCAACACAGCAGCCAACAGCTGCTGATAGGAGTTATCTCTGCAGTCACACACGGGCCAACTCACAACAGTGAGCACAGAGCAACCGTGATAGCCTGTACAACTGCACAAATACATGTGGCACAGATGCAGAAATTATATGGACACTGCACTCTGTTGCATTTCAAATTTAAGGTGAAATGTTCACGTTTCACCTTAAATTGGTGAGAAAGTATCAACATCAGTTGATAGTGCAGGACCCAATAAAGCATTAAGTTTATATCTTACACAGCAAGTAACAAATGTCTGCTGATTCCGGCTGATAAGGTAACCATGTTTCTAGTTATTAAAATTATATTATATTTGTTTTGCCCAGTGAAATATTTTTGATCCTTTTGTTTTCCTATTACAATTAGCAGACTGAGCTCCATTAGTGTCCATTCACTCTTACTAAATGTATATGCTTCTGAATACAAACCAAGAAGACAGGATTTGGGATCCAGATGAACTGGTTTAGAAATGATTTTCCCCATCACAGTCTGTACATCCTCCCATTTTTTATTTTATTTTTTTTTTACATTTTTCTGGACTCCCAGACACAATGGAACAGAGTTCCTTTGACTTCAATACATTTGATACAAACATCTGGAATATTTTTGTTAAATCTATTTGCATAGATTTGCAAAAGCCATTTGTACTGCAGTAATTTCAAATTTGCATTTATCATTTCTTTATTGACCTTCGCACAGTCTTAAATCTTCCCTCCATGCAGCCAAATTATACTGTGAAATTTCCACTGATTGAGAGGTTAATAAATTATAATAGTCTGATATACTTCCTTCCCTTAAATGATCTTTTAACATAGGGTCCTCAATTTTTGTTTGTGGAGGTTTCCCTAGCGTGTGTTTTGATTTATATATATAAAAGTTCTGAGTTGAAGATACAAAAATGTTTATTATTAAGCTTATATTTGCTTCTCAGCTCTTCAGATGACATTATCATGTCTGAATCTGTTTGATACAAATCCATAATGGATCCTATACCTCTCGAGGCCCAAACATAAAAACAGAATCTGCTCTTTTAGGTGGAAACTGCTGACTGCTCCATACCAGACAAAACTGAGATAGGGGAGTGGCTTCTCTTAAATATTTATGAACATCATAACAAATTTTTATCACACGCTAAACTATTGGATTTGTGGTATGTTTTCGTAGCGTTGTGTCTGAATACAGGTAAAGGTGGAAAAAAGGTTCAGATCCTGAGTTTCCATTTCTACCCAATCTGGGTGATCGCTTCCAGAGAAATAGATCATGATGGACCTCTGCTGTGTAGCCCAATAACACAAAATAACAACATAACATTTCTTACCTCGTCTATTGAAGGGTAGGTGTAACAAAGATAAATGTAGCCTGGCCCTCCCTTATTCCATATAAATTACGCAAACATTTTTTTAACCGTCAGAAGAAAATCAACCAGAAAAGGTAAAGTTTTGGTAAAATGTTCATTTGTAAAGTACTGATTCTGCCAGTTATAGATAACATTAATGATAACTGTTGATTTCTTTAGCAGTTTCTTCCATAAGTGGCCCATAATTAGCATCTAAGCTAGGTACAATCTGAACTCCCATGTATTGTACATAAATTCCTAACATTGGATTTTAACTTGTTTTTGTTATCAGTACATTTGCTATTGTTACAGATGCTGTGTTGTGCCCTTTTACTCTTCAATGAACTGACTTCATGACATACAGCAAATTTCTCTTTTACTATAACAAATTGTGTTAAACAGTGTGTTAAACAGTGGCATTGGCAGCTAGATTTGACAGCTTAAAACTTTTATTGTACACTTTGCTAACTGTAGTCCACAACAACAGTTTCTTACTGTAAGTTTTTACTGCACTGTGCTGAAGAGAATATTTATAGCTGTTCAACTGCCAATTATACTCTGATTTTAATGTCTGTACCGCAATCTCTATAAAGATATGATTACTGTAAAATATAAATGTGTGTTTTTTACAGTCCGACCGATATAGGATTTTTAAGACCGATAGCGATATGAATACTTAGTGACTTAAAAATCGGATAAATTGGCAAATATAGTGACTGACATACATACGCCGGTATGTCGTTCTGGCTCTACTGTTTTTGCCCAAGACCCCTGAATTGAGGTTACTGACTTTCTTGAGGTCAGTTTTTGTCACGATGTTCCGACTCCTTGCACCATGCCGTTTTCGAACAAACATCCTGAAAAATAAAGCTGACCAGACGTGAAGAAGTCTGGTCATGGTGGCCCACTGATAGCTAGACCTTAACACTCTCCTAGTCCACACAAACACTGTAAACCATATCGCACATTCACAACAATCAAAGTCTATATTCAACCGAACAAACTTAAAAAAAAATCACAACACTTATACATTGATGATGTGAACTGAAATATTTATATTTTCATTGGTCTTTGCACTCACCAGAGAAGAACTGTCCATAATTCGGGTGACTACCTCTTTGCGGTGTTACAGAATTTTTTACGCGTACTTATTAATTTCTTTACATGTGAATGTTAGCTAAATGAGATTGTGGGATAGTCTAACTTAACTGTGGTATACTTTAAGATTGTACAGTTGCTTGCTGTTAACATTTGTTTCCTCAAAGCCATCAGCATTTATATTATTCAATTCACTCCATTCACAAACATTACTGTATGAAATTTCCTGCGTTACATCAATTTGTTACAGCATATGCAATAAAACCAAAACAATAGCCAACAGAGATGTCTTTCACAGTGCAGAAGAACATGGATGAGCTGGTTTCCATGATACGGGAAAATATAAAAATATAAGTGCTTAAAAGCCAAGCAGTATCTGCGGTGTGAAATCCATCAGACAGGCCACAAGTGTTGGTATATGATGGAAATGCCAGATAAGCCCATGTATTTTGCTATGGGGGTGGCTGTAGTGAAAGGGGATCAGTCCACAGCAGTGTTTAGAGGTTCAAATGCCCCTCTGGGGAGGAAAACAGATCGATCCTTCTTGGCTGAGAGTCAATTCTCTCCCTGCCTTCAGCCAGATATCTCTTCACACTACGCTTATATGAGCCTCTAGGCCTTCTCTTATACTATATCCATAAAGCAGTGCTACTCAAGATTTCACCACAGACTGGTGTTTTTCACCAGCAACTCTGGTGTTCTTTACTGTACTGAGATGACATCCATGTCCTGTGTGTTTCTGAGTGCTAATTAAATACAGATGTTTTTAGGCTGCTCCCTCCAGATCATCCAGATCTCCTCCCGCCGCATCATTTGTGGTGGCTGTGTTTTCTTGTCATGATGTTCTGATTAGAGGGAGTCATGGAGATAAAACATAGCTGCTGTCTCATTAGTTCAAGCAACTCTGCACGGCTACCACCCACAGGAGATCCTCCCAAACCCATGGGAGTGAAGGGCAGCCCTGCACAGCCTGCAGGGACAGGACCCAATCACTAAAACAAGCAGAAGGCACCAATCACACAACCAAAAATTACTCACATGCAAAAACACAAGTATTTATTCAGAAACATACACAGTGGATATCAAGCACGCTTAAACCTCTTTTCAACTCCTGGCAAAAAAAAAAAATAACAGCCTCAGAGGACAAGCTCACTGGCTCTGCGACAAAACGGGGTTTCCCCACAGGGACACTCCATAAGCCTGCAACAAAGCAAGTAGATGAGGGTGACCTGCTGAGCTACAGCAAACATCCGATGTGAAACGCATGCATCGCAATCCACATTATAACAAAACAAGCTCGCTGAGGTCCTCCGCGCAAGCAGCAGTGCAACAACATCACAACAGCCTGGAAGCTAGGCCTCATGGGAGTTCGGGTGGATGGCAATGCAGGACAGAGGTGTGCCCGTGTGGAGGGACAGCAACAGAGAGCGCAGAGGAGGACAAAGAGGAGGGAGAGGAGGAGGCGGCGGGTATCCAGATCTACTGTCCATCAGCCTCTACCATGACAGGTTTATCCCAGCCGAGGGGGAAGGTAACACAGCGAACAGCACAACGAGGAGCGATAAACGTCAGGCTTAGCCCCCGTGTCGTGGTAATGGCTGACAAATGACTCAGTGGCTCATCTCACAGACACATGTGCAGCTCTGTGTTTTATCAGAGGGGAGAACGTCAACGAAAACCAGCCAGGCAGCTCCTTATACTACAACCCACCTGACAGTCATTCACAAATTGAGTTGTCCTCATATTCCGCATTTTGCACAGCAGAGAAGAGCATGTGTGAACAGTAGAAAAATGCTGGTATATAAGTGTTGCTGACCATAAAGTACATTAAGCTAATATTAAAAGTGGTCAGTCAGTTTAGTACAGATTTTTCCACAACTGCTTTTGCTCGATAATCAAATGCACTTGCTGGTTTTTAAGCACTACTTTTTTTGTTACTGTTTATTTTTAAAAGGGGCAAGTAGACCACAGACCACTGTGACCACTGCCACATTCCACTGAGTTTATAGCCAGAGCAAGTTTGAAACTACACCCATCTGTTGAAAAACACATACACAGTTATTACTCTATACATTTGCAGATTCTAACCATTTAAGAGAAAGACAATTTATCATTTCCCCCCCCATTATCAGACAGTGTTGGTCTGACCTTTTATGAATTTGAGCTCTATTCAGTTCTATCTCTACTCCCCATAGCACTGCAACTATTTATTAATGCTGATGAATCATTGCAAATTGATGACAGGTGACACGGTGCAGACCCGTGGACAGTGTATCCTCTGAGTATCTCCCTGCACCTCATGATGCTCTGATGTTACATAACATTTTCAAATACAACAAGACCGGTCTGTAACTTAAAATAGTGAGAAGCTCTACTCTTCAGGCTTTACCTCATAAATGAGAGGATTTTTTTAAGAGTTTTAGTGCACCCACATTGTCCACTCCTTAGAGTATCTTACCAAAGATGTCACAATAAATAGCCAATAGAATTATAATAAACCACAGCTGAAGAATAATTCAGAAAGCTGAGATTTCTCCAAGACTGCTCTTAACAGATGTCTATAACCTCCCCCATATCTTTCCTTCACACACACTGGTACAAGCAGGGCGGGAATCCTCACAAAGAAACAGAGAGTGTTGAGCGCTGGTGGAGAATTACAAAAACATCTGGTCTTATTTTAAAAGGTAGCAGTCATCCAAGAGAATTACAGTGAACCAAACAAAGGCTGTGCTGTCTTGAATTTTACTCTAAAGCGACGTGTAGTATCAGGAAAGGGGGGGTAGTTCCACAGCATTTACTGTTAGCGTGTTATGGCCAAAGGCGATCGATCCCTCAATCGAGATAATGTTGGCCTCATGCTGTCTCACAGAGCTCACATTAAATGCAAAACTGAGGACAAAGTTTTTGATTGCACACTCAGTAGTTCAAACATAGCGGGATATTGATTTTCTAATAAACTGTGAAACCAGATTGTTCCATTTTCTGTACATAGGTGTGAAAAGTTATAGAAACCTAAGTAATGTAGCAGCAGTATAAGAAACTACTTACACCCTAACAATATACTAGAACTCACTGAATTACAAACCACCAGCTGTGATGCCTTTTGTTTTTGTTTTGTTTTGTTTTTTTACAAATGAGTAACAAGTCAGAGTGAGGAGGGTTACACTGAGCTCCATCTCATTTGTGTGATGGATGCACAACTGCTAAAACATGGTGACCTTTGGCAAGGTCATGGCATCCCAACAGCTGTATAAACACATTTCTGGCTCAGTATATAACTGCTACACTTTTATCGGCTCTATGCTTCATGTTCATCTTGTGGCAGTGCCCCTTGGCTCTACCTGTGGCTCATAAACATGAGCCCCAAAGCAATCAGGACTCTCATTTATTCCCTTGAAATGATTGTGGAGTTTGTGTACCAGCTGCATTCGCGCTGGTTTGATCCAATTGAGATAATATGACATCGTCTGTTATGGGCACCTCCAAAAATGATTGATTAATTATTAATAATGTCTACAGTACATTGGGTGCATTGCTATGGTTACAACTGCGTTATATGTGCTTTCCCTGGCACCCACATCTGCGTCAACTGTGCACACAAACAGAAAACCTCTTACCTGTGTCTTGTCGAAACTGGTGCATGGACTGCAGGTCGATGATGTAAGGAGAGAGCTGAGCATCCACCTGCCCTAGAACTACACTTCCCCGGGCATCCCCTTTCAGTACATTTTCGATATGGTGGCAAACCGCAGCACTGTAGGGCCTCCAGCGCCCATGTTCATTCAGCCACTCCCAGACCACCACCCTGGCCAGGTTCTGAGGGGGGTACCCTAGCCCATTTATGGGCACCAGCAACCCCGATCCTGGACGAGCCATCTCCTCTGTGGTGTTTGCGCTTCGGCTGCTGGCTACGTCCCGTGCTAGAACACCACTGCGACCCTGTCAGTCAGCTGACACACAGGAACATTTTCATCATTGCCAAACAGAAAAAGCTTGAATCAGCGATTAGTGTGGCAGTCCCCAGTTATCTCATGCTGCTTTCAAGCAAACAGCTCTGCTGGAGTCATTGTCTACAGGTACTTTCTGACTTCTGCGTCTTTGATCATCCAAAAAGCAGCTTCTGTCCTCTTGTATCTTGTCGCGTTTGAAGTGGCAGATGTTAATGATGATGATGATGATGATGATGATGATGATGATGTGATTTGCAGCTGTAGGAGTCTCAGTCCTCCATAGCCAACCACAGCAGATCTGCAGCAGGTAGACAGGAGACACAATCTCTAAACAAAAGACAAGGTGCAGAGGCACACTGGCAAACAAAAGCTGTGATTTATCCTCTGAGTAAACAGTCAGGTATTGTTTCAGAGGAACTGACACAAATCTAACCCGCTCTGTGCTGTAGCTCGATTGGCAATTAATTTTGTTTACTCAAAATGTAGTCAGGAAATTTGTATGTGAGTCTGTTTTTGCAACAAAATAATTATCATCAAGTGTGCGTTTAAGGAGAGGAGCACCAAAAGCCATATGCTACTATAATTACAGCAGACAGAATATCACTCAGACATTTTTTTGTTTTTTTTTTTTTGCATAAGAAGCTGTTTAGATGCAGTCAGTGCCATACGAGCGACACTGCCTCTGTTGTTTCAATTCTCAGTCTGTCTTAAGGCTCATATTGATTTTTTATTTTTTTATTTTTTGTGGCATGCAAAACACGCTTGAATTAATAGTGGCGATACAAACCTGTAGGCTGCAGTTGTGGTCCCACACATCTGTCAGGCAGAGGCTGCATTTCACTGGATCCGGACGAAAATCAGATTATCAAAGGTGGGAAACAAAAAACAAGGTGAAGCGCACCTTTTCACATCTGTGATCTGTACGTTTCCTTATCATTAAAACCGAAATCTTCCTCGAAACCCACCTGCAGTAATCCGGTGTTATTTCAGAAAATCAAAACGTCGTTGTATTCCCGTGAATCCGCCACAGTCTACACCAGCTTGTTGGTCCGCTGTGTTAAGTGAATGCATGCCCCAGTTGCACGGTTTTCAGTGCAGAGCAAAGCCGCCGCTGCGCTGCTGTAGACACTCATTTCTCTCTGACGCCAAACGGACGTGAATCAACACAGTAAACACACGATCCCCGCTGTCCGAAAAAACAATAATAAATAATAAAAAGAAAAAACGTCTAGGCACACCTGTATGGACAGCCGATAACAAGAAAATCACAAAAAGTGTCAATAAGAAAGAAAAATAGAATTACACAACTTCCGGTATCCAGTTTCAAAATAAAACCCGTGTTTGAAACAAGATTACACAGAGAAGAGAGGGTGAATGGGAAACAAGACATCTAAAGCAGTATATTCAGACATCATTATTTATGTATTTATTTATTTAAAAAAAAAAACATATAGGGGCACCTCAGAGACATCTGGCAGTTGAGGCAGGAAAGAGAAGAACTTGGATGAATAAGTTCCTACCATAAAGGCAAACATGCCATAGATTTGCACCGATTAATCTTGTTTGTATGCCTTTTACACGGCTCCAAAACTTTTCAGCAATTTCATAAAACAAGGACAAGCTAAATAGTAGGGGTGGGGGAATAAATGGATACGGCATAGTATTTGCGTGGCGATATTGTATCGATACAGGGACACCAAATATTGATACTTTATTAAATACATTTAAATACTTTGGGAGTACTACAAACAAGACGGCTAATTTCATGCACCACCATCCTGAAATAACGTAGCCGATAGTCAAGCAAAACTTACATCGGCTCAGCCAGAAAAACATCCAACCCTGGACACACTTACAAAGCTACCTCCTAATTCAGAGCAAGCTAATAGCTTACACGAGTAAAAATAGGACAGCAACCTCCTTGCATCTACAAAAACTCGGTGGCTGCCTGGTGATTGTATTTCATTTTTTCACATTGTGCGACCAATTTCAACTTGTGGTGACTAAATGGCTGCCCAGAGCCTGAGGGTGTTGCACACTTTTGGTGGCAAGGCAGTGGCACAGGTCACCTGATAGGAGGCAACCTTTCTGCAAACAGTTGCAGTCTGACTTGTACTGACTGCAGTCACTCTCAGAGAGATTGTCAAAGGTTTGCAGTTCATTGCTGTCTAATTTATGAATGCAGACAGATTACCAACATGTTGCCATCAGTCTCAATGAGTCTTTGTCAATAAGCACAACTGGCTGCCAGATGGTTGTATTCTGGTTATATTCCTATAGAGCAGGATGGTTGCTAAGTGCAAATGCAGTAGTTAAGTGTGAATTTCTTTTATATGTGAATTTCTGTCTATGTAGACAGCACAGTTACTTGCTGTATGATCAGTAACAGATTGCATGTAGTTGCCAACTTGAGCCCATTCAGTCGCAGACTGATATCAGACTAGTAGCAGACTAACTCCATCTAATGGCAACATTTATGGCAGGTTTTAGTGATGGTGTTGGTATACTTGAAGTGACATGACTTTATCTAATTGGATAAAAAAGATATTGACAAAGTTTAACTTTGACGACATAATTTGAAGTTTAAAAAAGATGATAAATTGCAATATATGTGACTGCAATACTCAGCATATTGTAAAATGTTAAAAATCGCAGTAATATTGTATTGTGGGGTGTCTGGTGATTCCCACCTCTACCAAATAGCTACTCAACATGCTTGGCTGTGAAGTTTTACTATTTTTGCATTATTTATTTATTCTGTTTGTTTTCACGTCATATTTTATTTGCATATTGATTTTTCTGTCTTGTTTTTTTTTTGTTTTTGCTCATATTTCTGCAGTTTGGTTTTTGTTTTTTTCTTCCCGTTTTGTTTTTAATTGCCATGTAAATAAATTTGATTTCATTTTGATATCAGAGGTTTTCTTGCATAGAGTGTGACCCCCAAAGACGTTTTAGCCAAATCTAAATGAAAATCACAAGCACTATAATAAACTGATTTTGACCATTTTAAATTTAAATTATTCTTCTAAGTAAATATATTTTTTCCTTTTTAATCATGTATTTGTTTATTTCCTTTAAAATAATTGTAAAACTACATACATACATACATACATACATACAAAACCCCCCAAAATTACTACCGTATTTTCCGGACTATAAAGCGCACCGGATTATAAAGCGCAATATCAATGAATGGGTCTACTTTCATACATAAGGCGCATCGGATTATAAAGCGCATTCAGCGAAACAAAACAGTCAGATAAGTCAAACTTTATTCAACTCATTCACAATAACTCTCAACATTGTTCAGTTGTAACATAAAATACAAAACAATACATTCACTTTTTCAGTTCATTCCTCTTCCACAAATCCATCAAATTCTTCATCCTCAGTTCTGAGGTAAACAGTTGGGCGATTTCAGCATCAAGCATGCCCGGATCTCTCTCGTCATTATCAGTCAGTGATCTTCATGTCACGTGCTACCGCTGTTGCCTTGAGTCGAATAGAGACTGTAGAGACGCTTCTACCTGCTGTTCTCTGTTCAATAACCCACTGTTCAAGTTTGTCCTCTAACTGTGGCCATCTCGCTTTGTTCCCTCGGAAACTCTGTTTGGTCTTCTTTACTTGGCGCAGGTCATCTTCTTGCTTCCTCCACTTCCGCACCATTGATTCATTAATGTTGAATTCTCTCGCAGCTGCTCTGTTCCCATGTTCTACTGCGTGCCTGATAGCCTTGAGTTTGAAATCCGCTTCGTAAGCATGTCTCTTAACAGGTGCCA
>VUQS01063423.1:1608-16718 GCA_015108495.1 Heterochromis multidens
CATATATATATATATATATATATATATATATATATATATATATATATATATATATGTATATCTATATATATATATATATATATATATAGAGAGAGAGAGAGAGAGAGAGAGAGCCACAATCCAAGATGAAACACGGAGCATCTGCAAATACATCAGTATGATGGCCCCCCAAGCTGAACTGCTCCAAGAATGCCCCAGGTAGGTGATGAGGAACAAGAAGAGAAACAATCACTGACGACCAAACCCCTGCATGGGATGTTCCATTGACAGATAGAGGAAGTGGCTGACATCAAGAAATCCTACCAGTAGCTAGAAAAGGCCATCTTAGAGGACAGCACAGAGGCTCTGATCATGGCAGCACAATAACAGGCCCTAAGCACCAGATCCATAGAAGCAGAATTCTACAACAGCCAACAGGACTCAAGATGCAGACTGCGTTAAGGTGCTCCAGAGACTATCCAACACATAGTACCAGGATGTACCAGGATGCAAGCTGGGTTAATGTGCACTGAGAGAGACAACCAAGTGACTGGGATAGTGTACAGGAACATCAGTGCTGCATATGGACTAGAAGTCCCCAAATTCCGATGGGAATGATCCCTGTTCATTGTTAATGACTGACAAAAATTGTGAGATATGGGCCAAGTTTTCAACACAGTTTAGGGACCACGCAATTAAGTCATACTCAGATAGTATATTTGTTTAAAAAAAGAAAAAACAAGCAAAAAAACCTTTTGGTTTAAGAACACAAAAGTGGCATAAAACACAAACTTAAATGCCTCAGTTGAAAATGCAAACGCATGGAGAAACGTGGACTTTTCTTCTGAGTTCACATTATCCTGACCAGTTTTGTTAATTAATTAATTATATATATATATGTATATATATATATATAGATATATAGATATATAGATATAGATAGATAGATAGATATTATTTCCAGGATTCTGCAGGCTGCCTTTTTGTGCACAGTTAGTGGACTTTGGAATGAATGGAACATGGCATTTAACAAAGACTTTTTCTCCAGCATGAATGCCGCTCATTCAGGTGTGCAGAGATCTTTTTCAGTAGAGGGCTGCGCTGTTTTAACACCTTGGACAGGTTTAATTTAAACAGGATTAACCTGCTGCACATACATGTTACAAAACACTTTAAAAAACTTGATCTTCTGTGGGAATGTTGCTTTGACATGTTGACACACTTCCTATTTGACAGTAGTAGAAATGATAAGCAGAGCTGTAAATCTAACAGTAATCTGTCAGTGTGAGAACAAGACAGAGCAATAAAAATATTAAGCTAACACTGACAGGCATTAACTGCTGAAGCACCACAGTACCCGACTCTATGGGGAGTGGGTCACATTTACTTCCTGTTGGATTATGTTAACATAATAAACTGGCTTACTGGACATAGTATGTTTAGAGTGTAGAGGGCACAGGCTTGTCTGTATGGAGTGGTGGAGTTAAGTTCTGTTGGATATGAATTTAGATGTCAATCCTGGTGACATGTGTTTGACGCACGCATGTATGATGACGTTATGTTTTCCACTGATACTCACACATTGCTTTCAGAGACATGAAATGTGGTTCACATGCCTCAATACTATTGTTGTTGTTGTATTTCGTTAAAGCAGTATGTTTAGTGGACTTCAGCAGTTCGGCCTAAGTGCAGATGAAAAATGTCAGTGATGCCTGAGATAACTGAGCTGATTAGTTTTACTGCCACTTTACGGCCACCATCTGTAAAACCTGATCAGTCAAGTCAGTGGACCATGTTCACATGATCAGAAACACAACTCTTCTTCTTGGAGTGAAATCAGACACTACCAACGGACAACACCAGCATAGCTGAGCTGAGATATTTTAGGATCTTCTTTGCACAGTCAAAGATATGATAATCAAAATACCTGCATGCAATGCCAATAGCTACTGCTATCACAAGCCACTGTAGCAGTGCAAAGTGTATGCCATTCAGTATGGATGCCTTTCACTGCAGATAATCCATACAAGTAGCAGTGCTGCACATTAAACAGAACCGGTTATTTTATTATTAATAGAAATTGTATCTACATGTTAAATTGTACCCTCATCTTACTAAAAGTCCAGAAAAACTGTTTGTGCATATTAAAAGTTGACTAATACACGCTAATGTCCATGGTGTTTATTCAAATCATTATCAAAATTAATTTGCTCTTGTGGGGCAGTATGGTGGGTGCGGTGGTTAGCACTGTTGCCTCACAGTAAGGAGGTCCTGGGTTCAACGCCATCATCTGTGTAGCGTTTGCATGTTCTCCCCATGTTTGCATGGATTATCTCTGGGTACTCTGGCTTCCTCCCACAGTCCAAAGACATACAGTTAGTGTATTTAGGCTAATTGGTGATTGTAAACTGCCCATTGGTGTGAATGGATGTCTGTCTCTGCTGTAGCCCTGTGACAAACTGACAACCGGTCCAGGGTCTACCCCACCTATGGGGATAGACTCCTGCAACCCTGAATTGGATAAAAAGATGGATGGCTGGAATTTGCTCTTGTTGTTTTACTTTTATTTTACCTGGTGGTCCCACTAATATCAGAATTTCTTTTACAACAGAGAAGTGGTTGAGGTAGCAGCCACTCACACAGACACACAGCAGGACACCTGGTAGATCATCAGCTCTGATTGCATTGATTGGAGCACATTCCAAAATAATTAAACTGCTGAATCTGAAACCACAGCAAATGCAAATTCACTTGTTCCTATACTTGTTTATAGGTTTATAAGCAAATACCTTAACAGAGAAACAGGAAATCTTCCCAGGCATGGGCAGCAATCACCAATAACAGCTTTCTATTCAGTCAAAATCATCAAGAACAGGATCTATTCAGGTTACATCACTATGGCATCAAGACAGCATCAGTACGGGTGATAATGTGACAACATCCATTACTTAATTTCTGGTTCATACAGAGCTGCAGTTTGTCAGCCAGAGTGCGACTGATGCCAGATTTCCTGGACACCTATTTTTTTAGATTGAATGAACCTCATGCATGCTCCCATATTCACCTGTGCAGATGTAGCACAGGTGCACTGACCTCAACTGCTGTCTTGCTCTATTACCTCTGCGTCTGAAGATGATGTGGTCTTTCTTCTCTTCTTTGTGGAGAAAAATTTCCACATCCGTCGCCACAGAAAAGTGGCCACCAGACACACACTCCCTAATATCCAAAGATCTTTATCCCTTAGGAAGTTCTCCATGATAGAAGCCTTCCTCTTCCTGTCCCCGCTATCTGCCTGCACAGGCTGTCTGTCTTATTTCGGCCTCTTTGCTGCCTTGAGTGGCCGGCAACAAGATGTTGACATGGGAAGAGGCAGCAGCCGTTATTTATGATTTAGCTAGGCTCCTGTATCAGTGAATGCTCAATCTTTTGCTTGCTGCGGTATCAGACAAGGACAGGGTTTCTGTGGAGTCAAGCCACCCACCCACAGAACCACCCATTCACCCTCCCTACCTCCCACCACAGGACCTAAAAGGAGAGAACACGCTGTCTCTGAGACAAGAAGGGGACAGGTGGTGTAGGGTTCAGGGTGTCGTTTCTGTACACAGAATCAGATGCCTGCTGTTGCCCCTGCTGCTGCTGCAGGCATGTTAGTGAGACCCCTGTGGTATCCTTTAACTTCAGACACAGCACTTCATGCATGTTTGAATACTCCTTAGTCTGTCTCCCAGGCAGCCGCTTTTCCTCCTTAAGCCTCACAAATAGGCACATGTGCATGCATCACTGCAGATGCGCATGATGGCAAACAGTTACACAAGCATGTATGGCTGTAAACAAACACCTGCAACTGTGTGGTGCTAAGTTTATCTTCTCTGACCACCTGATGCACAGGTGACAGCAAAACAAGAGCTGAAGCTGATGTCTTTCTAAGTGTATTATGGTCTCCATAGTGTGTGAGAGAGAGAAGGGAAAAGGGGGCACTTTTTAAAAATGTTATTGTGTATTATTGCTAGGAAGGAAGTTTATAGTCATGTAACAAAGAAAGTTTTCACAAAACACAATGCAGTCTTTTGAAAAACTATGTGCACGCCTATGATTCAGTAGCTTGTAGAACCACCTTTAGCAGCAATAACATGAAGTATAACTTTTCTGTGTGGCTTTATCAGTCTCTTACATAATTGTGGAGGAATTATGGCCCACTCTTCTTTACAGCATTGCTTCAGTTCATTGAGGTTTTCAGGCATTTGTTTATGCACAGCTCTCTTAAGGTCCCACCACAGCATTTCAATCAGGTTGAGGTCTGGAATTTGACTGGGCCACTGGAAGACCTTGATTCTTTTCTTTTTCAGCCATTCTGTTGTAGATTTGCTGCTGTGTTTGGGATGTTCTGTCGCATAATCAGTTGTGGCCACGTTTTAGCTGTCAGAATAAAATGACCTCACATTTGACTCTAGAATACTTTGGTATAGAGAGGAGTTCATGGCTGACTGCAAGGTGCCGAGGTCCTGTGGCTGTAAAAAAAAAAAAAAACAGCCCAAATCATCACCCCCCTCACTAACCTTGAGTTGTTATGAGGTGTTTGTTTGTTACACTTTGGTCTTATTTGTCCAAAAAATATTGTTCCAGAAGTCTTGTGGTCTGTTCAGATGCAACTTTGCAAAGCTCAGCAGAAAAAGAGAGAACAGGCTTTCTCCTGGCAACCCTTCCAAATAAGCCATACTTGTTCAGTCTTTTTCTAATTTTACTGTCGTGAACTTCAACATTTAACATGCTGAAGTGGAATTTATGATCCAGCAGAAGTAGCATGTTCGCTGTCCGCTGGAAGTCCGGGGATGGCCTGTTTGCCTGCAGTGAGCTCTGTTGCCAGATGGAGGCGGTGCACAAAGTATGTGGTACAAGCAGTCTGTGGGCCACTCTTGCTTGTACTGTTGTTAGTCCATCAGCCAGCCACAGACAAGAGCGAAGTTAAGACATACAAAGAGCTGAAGTGAAACCGGGTGTGAAAAATAATGAAAAGTGTCCACTGCAGCCACTGTCTGTGCTTTTCATGCTGTATTTTTTGATCTTTGAAGTTTTTTTCTTGCTTCTACCATTTCCAGTGAACTCCACTGTCACTCCCTTTCTTATTCCGGCCCACTTGTCAACCAGTCAGCATTTGTCAGACGCTTACGTCATCTACTTCCCGTGATGCACAGTTAGGATCTTGGAGACTGCACTGGAGTGCGTCTGGGGTGGGTGAACCCCAAATGTATACGCAGATGGAGACATTTCTGGGACCATAAATTACGCTTAAATGAAGCCTATAGCGTCTGATATTTATGGGATTTTTGCAGTTTCTCTAAGCATTGCATGGTCTGACCTTGGGGTAGATTTGCTTGGACGTCCACTCCTGGGAAGATTTGGACATTGTATTAACACACACCTGAATGCTCCAGACCAGCAAACTGCCAAAACATCTTTTATAGAGGTGCTCACACTTTCTGATGATCAGTTTATCAACACCTGGCAGCTACTTACCCTCTTAATTCATCTTGAAGCATTAAGGGTGTACTTAGTTTTTCACAGGACTGTCTAGAGTCCTGTGAAAAACATTCTTTTTCCCACAACTGCAGCTGGGAAACACAAAGCAGAATCTTTTGTTGTGTAAAAGGGGAGAGAAAAAAAAACAAGACTATGTCCACACTTGTCTATAGCTGGTGCGAACTTCAACTCTATTAGTGTTTTTAAGGACTGCAGTTTTCTTTTTGGACTCTGTGCCTAAGTGTGAGAGCGACAGCTATATGTCTCTATAGAGCTAGTGATTTATACAGTGACAGTGGAATTTGATCACCAGATCAATTTTCAGATTTTAGGACTTTTAACTTTGGTGTTTTTTGTTCTTTTTGTCAAGATTTCTCCGTACTAAGAACCTTCATTTTTCTATTTAATTCAATATCATCACAAAAACGTACATTACATTACATAAACCTTTTTGTAAAGACAGAGGACTTTACAGGTGTTCACATAATATTCAACATTCTTCACTGCAGCACTCTGAAGCAAGCTTGATTTAACAAGCAACAACAGCTGGGGGGTTTAAGGGGTCATAGATGTTGCTCCCCAGGACCCCTGAGAGGAAAAATATTCCCCAGTGGGAATATGAGGTGAACCTCTGCACAAAGAGAGAAAGGGCAGGAGGGTCAGCATTTGGTAATGAAGCATTAGGTAGATCTGGAGACTAGCCTGCATATTTCACATAACAATATGAAACAGTTTTTCATGTTTAAATTGTGAAGGAAACCTACATTCACTGAGAGACAGCTCCCAGGCTTTTTGTGGAGGCTTTTTGTGGAGCATTTTTGTGTATAGATTTTATTCCATCACAGGTTATACTGTATATTTTATTTAACTTTCACATTAATTAAAGTTAACCTTTGAACTAACTGGCTCCAAAAATTTGTGCAAACATGAAAGTCAGTATAGGCCTGCAAGTGTGTATAATAATACTCTCCTAAGAAAAGCAAAAACTGGCAGCAATAATATTGCCATTACCACCAAATCCCCAATTACAATTTAAAATAGAAAAATAAAAGCCATCATTAAGTAGTGTTGATTACATTATCAGATTTTCTATACTCTGTTTGCCAGAAATTATAGTGCAAACATAGTGCAGTCTCTGTAATGGTTTTTGTTATTAAATCTTAGTTTTTCTCTTTCTTATTGTTTTTAAAGTTTTTCCCTTTTTTTTGCCCACTGTGCCCCCTCTATATTTGTCTCACTGTTTTTTATCTGAGCTTATTCTTGGTTTTACTTTCAGTTTAATTCCTGTTTTATTTTGAAGTCAGTTAGTTAGTTTCCCATGTGGTTTTCTGTGTTTTTACTTCCTTCCTTTGTTCTTTTTCCTTCCCTTATTAGTTACATTGAGGTCACCTGAACCTTATGATCCTTCTCTCCCTATTTAGCCCTTTTTTATTATTCATTTAAATTTTTGCCAATTATACGTTTTCCTGCCACACTGTGCAACACTTTGTGTTTATCCAAAAATTTCAAGTTAAAGTTTGTTGTTTTTTCCACCAACCCGATGGTCTGTGTTGTGTATGCATACTGGGTCCACTGTTAACTTCATTATGACAGGCTTTTCTAATTTCTCTCATTTTTGTCTCTGTTCTCTGTCCTCTTGCCTGTGACTCTAAAATCAGTCTCTTTACACTGTGTTGAAGGATGTCTCAGTTGTAAAATGCATCTGATGAAGAGAGGACAGAGGAGAGAGGAAGCTTGTACAAGGAGCTAGCATATAAAGCATATAAAAGAGATGTAGCACACAGCTGGAATATACAGACGATGGAGGGAGGAGGAGTTTTACACTTTACTGTTGTAAATCTAAATTAACACGAATCATTTTTTAACATGTGGACTTCAAGATCAAGGACAACGTGCTTCTACAGCAAATTTTACATTACATTTCAAGTGCCTGTGCCGATTTAAAACAAAGGATGCTTAATAAATACTGAATTAAGTATTAACTAATACCTTACTAATGCTTAGTAGTATGTACTTATTATAAAGTGTAACTATAACAAGTTATTAAAATTGAAAAAGAATTTTGACACTAAGATTGCCTCCAAGACATTACAAGCAAATATATTCTCTTAATAGTAACTGACATTAACAGTAGTAGAGCAAAGTAGTCCAGGGTTGCCATCCTGTGGCAACTGGAGCTGTGTCCTTGACTACGAGCCAAATTCATTTCACCGTGTGGTTTTATGTACTGTATGTATCTGTGTGTGAGAGACAGGCAGAGCTGAGGAGGTTCAAACAGGCAATAAAAAGATGAAAAAGATCTGCAGCGCCCTCTAGTGAGCTTGCTGTATTCCACCTGTCAAGGCCTCTTACATGTCAACCCTGGTCAGGGCATGTTGTGCCTTCTAAGAGGCATCGTCAACTAGTTATTTTAGTTTTCCTTTTCCTCTCACTGCACACTCAGGTTCAACACATGTATTTTCATTAGGGGGGACAAAAATGTTACAGTTCTCATGGTGTTTCAACGCACCCTGTGTTGTAGACCTAAAACAACAGATGGTGAATTGAGAAGCTCAGTATCTGATATTTAACTGTCAGTTAAATCAGGAATGAATAGGAAAAAAAACCTTCTAGCTAACCAGATTAGATTAAATATATAAATTAATATGGCAACATTGAGTTATCCAAATCACCCCAGTTGGGCATATGGGAGGATAAATCAATGATTTATCCAATCAAAAACCTCAGTATAATGGCTTTGTGTGGACAAATAGAGGCAGTGTACAATGAGTGCATGTTACCTGCTGGTTTCCTCCCTCCAGCTCCACATGTTTGAGCTCCCAGAAACACCGCATGGTCTCCACTTTCTCTAGGTGACGGTAGAAGGCCAGGCGGCCCAGGCGGAGACTGTTGCTGCGGTTGCGGATGGCCTTCAGCCCCTCCATCTTTTCAACAATGGGAGACATGGGTATCGGGGGTGGTACCGCTGATGGGGGATGTTTTCCATTTGTCTTTGCAGAAAGTGACTCGTTACAGGGAGTCTTCTTGTCTGACCTGAAATTATGACAAGAAGTTAAAGTTAAATATATTTCTGCATTACATGAACCCACCTCAATGTGGATAAAATCCTGTTAAAATGATTGGTCCTAGTAATCAACAGAAAAAGATTTGTTTCAATTCAATTTAATATTATTTATATAGTGCCAAATCACAACAACAAGGTGCTTTATATTGTAAGGTAAAGACGGTACAATAATACAGAGAAAACTCCAACAATTAGACGATCCCCTATGAACAAGCACTTGGTGACAGTGGAAAGGAAAAACTCCCTTTTAACAGGAAGAAATCTGTGGCAGAACCAGGCTCAGGGAGGGGCAGCCATGTGCTGCGACTTGTTGGGGGTAAGGGGAGGAAGACAGGACAAAAGACACAGTGTAGAAGAGAGCCAGAGATTAATAATAAATAATAGTTAAATTATTACATTAAAAATGTAAATACATACAGTACATAAAACTGCCAAAAATTGCCAGTTAGAACGTCTAATATCTGAGTATATGTTGCTTTGCACCAGCAAGGACTGTAAGTCTCTTATAAGAGAGTGGTGTGCATGGCTCAACACATGTGTAGGTTGCCAAGCTAACAAGGAAGTGCAGTTAGTGGAAACTGAGAATTTTAAAGTATCCAAATGTCTGTTCTCCCTGATGCCCCCTGATAGGACATATTGGATCCACAAATCATTCATCAACATGCAAAGGAACTTTTTTTTTTCCTGAAGGCCAGATGACAGACAGAAGCACATTAAACACATGCACAAATGCACTCACTCACTCAAGTGCAATCTTATCCATGTGCACTGCCTTTTAAATACGTTGCTTTCAGTTCTATACTTTTATTTAAGGTTACAGAAAAAAAGAAATCTGAAGATCTTGCCTCGCACCTTGGGCTTTTAGGAAATTTTGGGGCCTTTTCTAACATAAGCCAATTGGTTAAAATCATCTATCAGGGTAAATGATTAAAAAAAAAAATGCAAACAAGAACTGAACTAAGTTGGACACTTGAGCAAGAAAACCAGCCAAACATTGCTATCACTGTGACTGTAGAGTGTAGTCATTTGTTTTTACATGATAGGAAACTGGACGTAAACTAAAATGAAGCAATTACCTTACACCTCTGGAAAGCTTTCTTTCACTACTTTCTGACATCTTATGCCAACAGTAATTTTTTACTGTTGGCATAAGAGTGTAGTCAAGTAAGAACACTCTGGATAATGGAAAGAAGGAAATTATTGTTTTTGGAGTAATTTAAATACCTGAAGTCTCACTATGCAAAAATCATGAAAATATATTACTGACAGACGACAGCAGTTCCGTTCAATTATTTGATAACTGCTTTCACTGTAGTAATGCAACAAGTGATATTAAAGGGATTGCTACTTTGCCCAGCTCTAATCTACACTGTTGAAATAGCTGTACATCCCATATGCTTTGATCCAAGCCTCCAGTGGGCAGCAGTATCTCAGATCCAAATGAGATGACTGATGATGTGGTGGAGAAATCCGCTCTGACGCCTGCTAGTGACAGCTGGCTTTCTGCTGTGCTCTACCTGTTGAGCCTCTAGGGGAGTCATGGAAGATCACTGGGGATATTTATACCTCTAGAGTGTAAATGTTCCGCCTCTGCTTGACAATTACAGAGGGCAGAGAGTGGCTGTAGTTTCAGCATGGTGCATAAGCCTCTAATGCAGCCTGTGTGTAGCAGCCAGAGCTGTTCTTCAGCATCAGAGGCTTTCTCAGGGTAGGATTTCAGCTTCAGTGAACCAAAAAAGTGGCCATGGATGCACCTGTCACTGCTTTTTATATTGGCCTTTTTACATTTGGTCATTTGTTTATAGTAGGGAGAAATTTAACTTATACAATTGTTATCTTTTATTTATATATTTACCTGATTTTACTCAACTCACTAATATCATACAGTATATGGCATATTGAAAATTAAAATGCATCAGAACTTAGGTAGGTGAAAATATGAAAATGTTTGAACAAAGTCTGCAAAGGTAGCATGAAAATGTGGGAAAATAACATATTTTGCAACAATTGCACAACACTTGCAAAGTTTACTTCTAAATTGTACTGCAGCTTTCTATGAGGTGCCTAGCTTAACTATTTGCGTACACATTTATTTAAGAATCTTTAACAGTTGGAGGCAAAATGTATCCAACATCACAACAAAAAACCCCAAATAATTGAATTATACTTTTTTTAATGTATAAATATTTTGTACCAGAGTGACAAGACTTTCATACTCACGATCAGGGCAACAAGTAGCAGTAGACACAAAGAATAAAGCATAACTGTAGTTGATGCAAATTATGAACAATATCCTGTAACTGGAGCATTTTGCAGATGTTATGATTCTCATAACCAATGTGGTATGAAGTGCAATTATTTACAAGGTATGACTCTGGAAAATTCACAAGATAGCTGCAAGATATATTAGTGAGGCACATGTGAAAGAATTGTGTGATTGCTCTTTTGTATGCTTTTGTCCAGTTATGTAGACGAATTTAACTGATGGCATTATTGCTCTTTTTTCTATAGATATTGTGATATTAGCATTAGTATGATTTTTTTAATCAAACTTTATTGTGAAACAAAACTGTGGTTACAGCTCCGCACTCCATGTATATGAGGAGAAAAATATTTTACATATTAAGATTTTACACTTAGATATCAATGCACCCATAGTATAAAATATATAAAGTATATAAAGATGCCCACAAGAAACTGCTTTTTATTTAGTAAAGATATTTAAAACATCCATTTTTTTGGTGACTAAAAAGAAGACATCTTTGTTCCAGCTAAGCTGAATGCAGAAAAATTCCTGATATTCCTGAGAATGCTGATTCATGAGACCAGCTTCCTCAATGACTTTGTTATTGGGTGTGACGACACACAGCATTAACTATGGTCAGTACATATAATAAAAGAAAAGATACCTGTCCTTTTATTTGTCAGAATGACAATCTCATGCCATTGTTTGACCCTTTTATGACCATTTCATAAATACAAATGCCTATTCTATCCTATTTTATTCTTGAGTAACACTTCAAAAAAACAACTTTTGTTGGTTTGTCTATGTAGGAAAAACCTTAAATACATTAGAGTTTTAGCCCCTATGAATAGAACATTGTTATATTTCCATATTACTAATTTTATGCAAGCATAAGAGCTAAGAACTACTTCCACCACTCACTATGACACACAGTGCCAACCGCCCAAACTGTTGCTTTAAATTAGTTTTAAAGAGGGCCTGTTTTGACTGTCAGCTGGTGCTAAGATGGCTCACAGCCCTTGTCTGATCTGTTAGCTCTGGGAGACAGGCTGACCTGTGGTCATTTACTTTATGGGGCTTTATTTTGGGTTCTCTGTAGGCAGGGTGAAGGTCAAGGGGCATGCTATCACCAGATTTGGGAAACCTTCCTTGGTGAAAAACCATTAGGAGGCATGAGCTGTGAAAAGGCTTGTTGCCAGGTGGACAGGAATTAAAGCTGATTAGATTGCTTTCCATTGTGGTCGCTTTGACTCATTCCAGTTGTTGTTTCAGCCACCCATTACATAAGGCCATTGTGGATGGGTTTGTGGCTATGTTTTATGTATGCTCTGGCAGTGAGTGTGTCCAAGCAATGCTGTAATTTGTGTATGTTTGCTTAGCTTGGCAGCCTTTAGTAATCCCTCTCTATAAAATGGCAGGGGGGTTCCTGTCTGTCTTCTCCATCCTAATCCTTCCATGTAACTGATAGGAAAAACTGCATGTGTCTCATAACTCTTAAAGTAGCAATGAATCATGAAGACCCTTGGGACTGTGTGAAGCCTCAAGTGTATGTTTAGAAGAGCAGCAGTAAAACACTAAGAGTGTTGGCATCTCTCAAAGCCCCCTAAAATGCCAAGTTGGCCACAAGAGTACAGTAAAAACAGGACACATCAGTGTCCAAAACTGCCTTTGTAACCCAAGCTACAGATATTCAAAATGTCAAAATCTATTCAGATTAGCTTGTAAGTGCTAAAAGAAATTTTACAAAGTTTTAATGTATGTATAATATCAATTGTAATGGGAGGAGACAGAAATTAGGTGTTTTTCAGGTAAAACTATATCTCTGTGTTAAGGATTGTGGCCAAATCCTGTATCAAAGTCTATACATAGCTGTGGGTTTATTGTAACAGGCTAATTGTACAAAGTACAAGCTGCAGACATTGAAGAGAATCAAAGTGAGGGACACAATGAAAGACAGTAGCAACAGGTGACAATAAAACACTCCTCCTCTGTATCTCTCTGTCTTCTCAAATGATTGCCAGGGCACAAGTGGTGCTGGAGTAATAAGGTTTGCCGTCACTGTAAAGTACTAACCAGGCCATTCACAAATAACCTTAGTGGAACTATATACTCTTTTATATATATATAGCCACTTTTACAATAAATGAAAATATTTTTAGCAATGACATGTAGATCTGACATTAATGCATTTAAGAAATCACTTTTTCCTATAGTTCCAGTTAGCTTTTAGCTTGGTTTAGCTCAAAGACTGGAGCTCAGGCAGGAGAACTGATCCACTTTTTTTTTCAAATAAAAGCATTGTGCTTACAGATTGTATATACAGATTTGAGTCATGCTGAACTAATTCTGCACAATCAGTGTTTCTTGTGGCACATTTTGAAATGCAAATCCAGAATTTATCTGCTGCTAGGTACACACACTTTGCAGTCGCACTTAACTAAGATAACATTAAGTGGTGTGAGGAGACACAGAGTCTGCAGCGTGTCTGTTTGCTTGCATCGTGTGCATATGTGCATGCATTTGTGTAGCAGGAAATACCCATGGAGCCATGTGGAGGTAACCTAAGGCCTAGCTCTGTTGGGATTTGTTGTTATCATGTAGGCATGACACAGAAACACCAATGGGGCAGATTAGGAGCCTTTTTTAAGTGTTAGGCCAGGACAGAAGGTCTAGTGCCAGTCAGCTCGAATAGGAGGGGTGGCTTGGAATGGACAGTCTTCAACCCCAGGTTGCTATCTTTCTCTCTGGGGCCTCTGCTGTCCTGGTTTAGTAGCTGCATGGAAACAGCCATCAAAGCCTATAAACCATAGGAATGTGGGGGAGGTGTCTGTGTGTCTATATGGAGAATAGAATAGTACAGAACATTATCATCCAACCATATTTGTTCCTTCTCTCACACCTAATGAATAAATAAACAAAAACATGCTATAGTGTGTATATATAATATTAAAAAACATATTTAAACAAGTGCAGCTCTTTAATTGTTCTTTGTTAAAGGACCTGCTGCTCCACACCAACCTTGATCACCAAGAAAATTAAAGAGAAATGCTTAACCTGAATCCCACTCCACACTGCTTCATTAGAGGGGACGCTCAAGTGACAGCGGTCACTACAAATGAACAGGCATCAAATTAAAAGTGTTGACTGCCTGACAAGATAATATCAAGTGATCAGCAGGTTTATTTTTCTCCATCTAAACTCGACATTCTCTCCTTTTCAGCTTGCCAGCACGCTTTCATCACAGTTAAAGCCAAGTCACGATCAGTCATCAGACTGTGGAGGTTCTCTGAGGTTGGGGCCAATTTGTTACTGAGCCCAGGCAACCCTGAAATTCTATTGCAAGTGCCATATACAATATGCAGGCATGTATATTTTAACTCATTTGGGGTGCATGGAGTTCATATGAGCAAAGGCTTCTCAAAAAATTCACAAACTCTGTACAGTCATCACACTAGACTTTGTGCAAACAAACAGCAGTTTCACATATATACATGCACAGTATGTATGTACACTCTAACTTGATACCCATTAGGCATATTCACTGCCCACAGCCTCTCCAGTCCTTCCCGCTGACAACAACTCAATAACTCAGCAACCCAGGCAGAAGAGTGTAACAGTAGAACTTCCACTCAGTGTACTTTCCAGTTTCGCCAAGAACAAGGCAGTGGCCTCATTTTAGTCCACAGCAAGAACACCTGCTTTCTGCTTTGCAACAAAGTAAGGCATGAATCAACAGACTTTAATAATTAAATGTTCCCAATTTACTGCATTCTTGCACATAAATGCAGTAATCACAGCCTTCTTGACAGTGTGATAAAGACCCTGAAAAAAATTTTTTTCAAATATTTTTTAAACTAAAGCTTCCCAGAGAGTAAATGTGTGGCAAATGCATACAGCGTACGGGTAACTTGACAGGCGGCATCTTGCACTTGATACAAATGATCCCACAGGAGAAGAGGTGTTGGAATTCAAAACATGGTCATCACGCAAGTTTAATGTTGCTTTGCATTTCTTATCATTAACAAAAATAGTCACTATTGGTAGGCAAAAATATTTCTTTTGCCATTCAAATCAGGGATTAGAATATGAAAGTGGTGAAGGATTTTCCATGTTTCTCCATGGAAAGTCCTGCTACAACAGTAGCCCCAAAGACTCACCCTTGGTGCACATTTGCAATCACCAAAATCTTCTTCTCCTTTCCTCCCATGTCTCTCATGGGTGTGATGGAGTCCGTCTCTCCAGGTTTCCTCTTGTCCTCCACTGGTTTTTGTTTTCTGCTCCAGATGCTGGACGTTTTATGCTTTT
>VUQS01063423.1:20282-38529 GCA_015108495.1 Heterochromis multidens
TAATTTTTTTCAAAATTAATAAAAAAAAAAAAAAAAAAAAAAATGCATTAATAAGTATGCATAAGTATTCACAGTCTTTGCCGTGACACTCAAAATTGAGCTCAGGTGCATCTGGTTTCCACTGATCATCTGTCAGATGTTTCTACAACTTGATTGGATTTAATGGTGGACCATTAAATTCAATTGATTGGACATGATTTGGAAAGGCACACACCTGTCTATAAGGTCCCATAGTCCACAGTGCATGTCAGAGCACAAACCAAGCCATGAAGTCCAAGGAATTGTCTGTAGACCTCCGAGACAGGATTGTATCAAGGCACAGATCTGGGGAAGGGTACAGAAAAATTGAAGGTCCCAACGAGCACAGTGGCCTCCATCATTCAGAAATGGAAGAGGTTTAGGGCCATCAGGACTCTTCCTAGAGCTGGCCACCTGGCCAATCTGAGCAATCAGGGTAGAAGGACCTTAGTCAGGGAGGTGAACAAGAACTCTATAGTCACTCTGACAGAGCTCCAGGATTGCTCTGTCCTTCCAGAAGGACAACCATTTGTGCAGCACTCAGGCTTGTATGGTAGAGTAGCCAGACAGAAGCCACTCCTCAGTAAAAGGCACATGACAGCCCACCTGGACTTTGCCAAAGGGCACCTGAAGGACTCTCAGACCATGAGAAACAAAATTATCTGGTCTAATGAAACAAAGATTGAACTCTCTGGCCTGAATGCCAAGTGTCATGTCTGGAGGAAACCAGACACCATTCATCACCTGGCCAATACTATCCATACAGTGAAGCATGGTGGTGGCAGCATCATGCTGTGGGGATGTTTTTCGGCAGCAGGAACTGGGAGACTAGTCAGGGTTGAGGGAAAGATGAATGCAGCAATGTACAGAGACATCCTTGATGATAAACTGCTCCAGAGTGCTCTGGTCCTTGGACTGGGGGTGAAGATTGGCTGTGTGCTTAGGGGAGTTGTCCATGAGAACAACCCTAAGTACACAGCCAAGATAACAAAGGAGTGACTTCGGGACCACTCTGTGAACATCCTTGAGTGGCTCAGTCAGAGCCCAGACTTGAACCTGATTGAACATCTCTGGAGAGATCTGAAAAATAGCTGTGCACCAACACTCCCTATCCAACCTGATGGAGCTTGAGAGGTTCTACAAAGAAGAATGGGAGAAACTGCCCAAAAATAGGTGTGCCAAGCATGTAGCATCATATTCAAAAAGACTTGAGGCTGTAATTGCTGCCAAAGGTGCTTCAACAAAGTACTGAGCAAAGTCTGTGAATACTTATGTACATGTTCTTTTGTTGTTTTTTATTTTTAATACATTTGCAAGAATTTCAAGCAAACCTTTTTCACTTTGTCATTATGGAGTATTGTGTAGAAAATTTTGAGGTGAAAAATGAATTTAATCCATTTTGGAATAAGGCTGTAACATAAAATGTGGAACAAGTGAAGCGCTGTGAATACTTTTCGGATGCACTGTAGTAAGTAAATCAGAGGGCCTTCTGAGACTCTTTCAAATTTACTGATGTTGATCTAAAGAACTGGCTTATTTTTTGACTGAATATGTTCAGAAACATCATCCATCCATCCTTCCATCCATTTTTCACCGTTTATATGGGTTCAGGTTGCGGGAGCAGCAGTCTAAGCACAGAAGCCCAGATTTCCCAGGTCACACTGTTGTTGCCCACGTGAGTGTTGAAGTCCCCCAGCAGAATGATGGAGTCCCCAGATGGAGCTCTCTCCAGCACCCCTCCCAGTGACTCCAAAAAGCTGGTACTCTGAACTGTCGTTAGGCCATATGCACAAACAGCAGTCAAGACCTGTTCCCCGACCTGAAGGCGCAGGAAAGCAACCCTCTTGTCCACTGGGGAAAACCCCAGCGTGCAGGTGGTGACCCTGGAGTATACAAGGTGTTCAGAAACACTGTTCAGCAAACTATTTTCATGATGTAACTGCAACTTTGCAAAGAAGCTGCCATGTTGTCTGGTTTGAAATCTGGGAGCAGACCACCAATGAGAACATAATTACCACAATACACTGATCAGAGGAAGTATCAATGTAGCTTGTATAGTGGTTTCACTATTTTCTCTGTCATTACCATGAAACTGCTCATACAGTTTTATAGGAACTACATATCTGGGCTGTCAAATGCAGAATTTCTTGTTTCTTCTTTATTTTTCAGCTGAGCCTCTTTGACAGATTCATGTTTGCTTCATGTTTAACTTATCAGCTTCAATGATGTGACTTTGTCATATAGAAAAGCTGCAGATACATTCCTAGCAAGTCTGATCTTGGTTAGAAAAAGGTTAGCTTTGAGCACTGACAAGGCAACCATTCACTTATAGCTGCTTAAACTGTACGCAGGTGGTATTTACCAGTAAGCTAAAATTAAATCCTTTGCTAATTGCTGGTTAGCAATATATAGCTAACTATCTAAAGTTATCCAGCAGATTTTTGGGAGAAAATCCACACATGCCTGAAACCAGCCCAAGAACCAGACCAATGCCCAGAGTTAGGACTGAGTTCAGTTCCACTTCAGAAATTTAACCTTGAGCTTGTAGTGGCTTGGATCAGCATTTTTTTAACCAACAACCTCACTGCATTACCTAGTTATGGGTGGGCAGCTTATTAAAAACCCTACAATAATTGATTAGCAACACAAAACATAAGGTACAGTTAATATGTAGTCAGCTGGATAAATTAGAGGATGGTCAACTAGTAAATTTAGCTCAGTGACAAATGTGACCTGATTAGTACATTGCTTAGATGGTGACGTACATGCTTATCTTGTCAGGAGCCCAAGACAACTGCAGCTGAATCAAGGTTGTGCTTTCTGGCAAAGGCTCTCTGTTCCAGTCAATGATTCAAAAGTGATAACAGGTGGACTAGCCAGCAAACATGATTATTACTAAAAAGGCTTAACTGAGAAACTGTGAAGAAACAGGCAATCCTGAATTTTACAAGCCTGACAGATTTCCTAATTGTTGGCTATTTCATTTGTTTTATGGTAATAACAAAAAATAATTATCTGCCATGTTTTTAGTGCATTTTTCCTGATGTATCCATTAAGCGTAACCATGTTCTTTTCAATATGTGTTATATTATATAACACCCTGGTCTCATAGCAAAATCTGAAATAGTTCTGAAGAGGAATGTGTGTATTTGTGTTCGTGGACACAAATTGTGATGTTTTTTCATAACTGTCAGCATGACATTGAAACTAATGTACTTCAACAGGAAGACCATTTTTGTGTCTGAAGCGCATATGTTCAGATGTCCACTCTCAGCATCACTGTTGCAACCAAGAAACCCAGAGATTTGAGAAAAGTAGCCACCCAAACAATTGTCTTTTTATAACCCAGTTGTGCCTAAACCTAATCAAGTAGTTTTTAATGATAATTAATAACATATTTTAAAAAACAATACAATTCTGTGGTGTGTATGAGTTAAACTTTGGCCTCTTGCTTGGCTGTTGTTTAGAAACTTGGTAATTACTTTGAAATGTGTGGGTTAGTACAGATTTGGGAGGATGTTACCATGAAACTCAGGTTAGAAATTGTGTTTATATATGTCATTCTAGTGAGTATAGACAAACATTTTATTTTGTTGTTTCATTTCAAGGACTTGTTGGACACATGCACACGTACAACACAGTTCTTTAACACAGTTAAAAAAACATTCTTTTATTTGCCTAAAAGTCAAACTGAGTTGCATAATTTTTAGTGAAACTAAATTTCAGAAAAATCTTACAGCAAAAGAAAGGAAAGAAAAAAGGTTTTGTA
Source organism: Heterochromis multidens (assembly GCA_015108495.1). Taxonomy (NCBI): domain Eukaryota; kingdom Metazoa; phylum Chordata; class Actinopteri; order Cichliformes; family Cichlidae; genus Heterochromis; species Heterochromis multidens. The sequence continues at coordinate 24,070 of VUQS01063423.1, forward strand.
AGCAGCCGTTTCAGCTGCTTAATGTGTTTCAGCACATTTGAAATGTGCAACAGGCTTACACTGGATTGTCTCATTGTCATCTGTTGTGTTGATTATTATCATCTATTGTTCTCTTGACCTTCCAATCAGTGAGCTCAGACTTTAGACTTCCAGTTCTGAGTCCTTCCTCACGTCCCCCTTTCCTTCCACCTTCTTATTCTGTGATAATTGGGCACACTGGTGCTTGTTGCTGTAGGGTTTAGCAGTACTTTGCGTTTGTCCAACAGTGTCACCCTGGGCCAAATGTTTGCTTTCCACTTGTGTTATATTTAGCTCACACTCAATTAAATTATCTTGGGACAATAGTAGTGTATGCCACAGGAAATAGGACAGAGTATTGTCACACTCTGTGTACATCATAGTATTCCATATTGCAACCTTTCTTGTACTGGAAAATGTCAACAAGTCAAGTTAAATCTAAATTTAAAGTTGCTTTTTACAAGACACAAACAGTCAGCTGCTGACCGAAGGGACCTGTCTCTGCTCCTGCATTCTTTTTTAATAGGCCTTTCAAGAACCAGCATGTAAGCTTTTACCACATAGCCACAAAACACCTGTTATTCATTTGTACATACAGTAAATCCCTTCTATGAAAAACTCTTGCCAGTTTTCCTTTAATAAAATTGTCAGGTGACATGACACATAGTGATTTTAATAAATAAACAGTCTTTTTAATAAAATGTGTCAACAGCAGCCTAAAGTTTAAAGTTACTTTCACTGATTTAATTAATAAAGTTCAAAATTAGATGACTTATGAAAAGAAAAAGTCTTTAAGCTACTGTTTTTTTGTTTTTTGTTTTTTGTTTTTTTTTGGGGGGGGGGTCAGTTCTATGCAGAGTAAAGTATTTATTTTTTGTTTTTTGTTTTTTTTTATTATTTAATTCATATGTGTCCAAAACATAAATTTAAATAAATACACATTTAAATATATGAATCATACTTGTTCCTTATCACTTAAAACTAATGCAGGGTTAGTATGGTACTAAGCATAAAATATATACACTCACTGACAATTTCATTAGGTACACCTGCTCCAACTGCTCATTAATGCAAACATCTAATCAGCCATTTGCATGGCAGCAACATTCGGATGCTAGGGTCAAAATTTTGCATGAACAACATGAAAACATGGATCCATCCTGCCTTGTATCAACAGTACAGGCTGGTTGTCGTAGTTTCATGGTGTGGGAAATATTGTCTTGACACACTTTTGGCCCCTTACCAATTTGAGCATTGTTTAAATGCCACATCCTCCCTGAGTATTGTTGCTGAGCATGTCTATCCCTTTATGACTATAGTGTACCCATCTTCTGATGGCTGCTTCCAGCAGGATAACACACCATGTCATGAAGCTCAAATCATCTCCAACTGAGTTCTGAACAACAGTTCACTGTACTCAAATGGCCTCCACAGACACCAGGTCTCAATCCAACAAAGCACCTTTGGGATGTGGTATTAATCTCTGGCTCTCCTCCACAGTGTGTCTTTTGTCCTGTCTTCCTCCCCTCACCCCCAACCGGTCGCGGCAGATGGCTGCTCCTCCCTGAGCCTGGTTCTGCCGGAGGTTTCTTCCTGTTAAAAGGGAGTTTTTCCTTCCCACGGTCGCCAATTGCTTGCTCATAGGGGTTCATCTGATTGTTGGGGTTTTTCTGTATTATTGTACCGTCTTTACCTTACAGCATAAAGCGCCTTGAGGTGACTGTTGTTGTGATTTGGTGCTATATAAATAAAATTGAATTGAATTGAATTGATGGAATGTTAGATTCACATCATGGATGTGCAGCAACTGCTTGATACTGTCAGGTCAATATGGACCAGAATCTCAGATAAATGTTTCCAGCACCTTGTTAAATCTATGCCACGAAGAATTAAGACACTTCTGAAGGCAAAAGGGTGTCCAACCTAGTACTGGCGAGGTGTTCAGTGAGTGTATATTAAAAGCCCCTAAAATGAATAGCTAATAAAACTGTTGCAGTGTACACAGCATAGCAGAATCATGTAACACAGTTGCCTAGACAGGAATTAATGAGCTGACACAGTGGGTGATGTCCAGTGTACATTTAGGTCAGTTTTTAAGAACTGTGTTTACTGCGAAGTATTTTCAGCATAATATGCTGTGTAAACTGTCTGGTATGGTTGCAGTACAGCTTTTGAGATACATCACGTTTTCTGCGAGGGCACTGACATCACACAAAGTGTAAATCTTTCAGGCGCTGACTGCACGTGAACTGCAACATACACAACACACACTTTAAAGGCTGATGGTTGATGCATGGTACACTTGACATAGATTTCCAGGGGCCCTGCTTAATCTTACGTGGAATCTCAATCAGAAGGGTGGATTCCTTAGTGATCCCTGAGAAGGTCACAGCTGTGTGGGCACACAATGAGGCTGGCATAGCAGCTGACCCCTTAAATGACAGAATTAAGGGCACCTGTGTTGACTTTGATCTGAAATGCATTTGAGGAGGATGGTGTTGGTCAGTATAGTACATAGTATGATCTCATATCTACAAATTTGCAACATGTTTTTTTGGTCCTGCTACCTAGTTACCTAGTTATTAAATGGAAAATATATAGATCACTAAACCAGGAGTATAATGCAAACGACGAGAGGCTGTCCTCACACTGATTTTGGAATTTTGTGTATATGAAAAAATGTTGTTTAAACAGTTTATTACTCCTTCTGAACTTCTGTGTGTCACTTTTTTTTTAAAGCACCTATTAATAACACATAAATTGGCATTTGTTTCATAAAAGAAATTTAACAAGACTTAGATTAAAAACTTTTCAACAGAGATCTTCATTGAAATTTTCTTTTAATTGGGACCAGGCTTAATCCTTGTCTGGATAACTGCCTGTAAGCATCTTAGTAAGGTGCTGGACTGCCATGGGCCACCAGAATAGCTTCCATACACCTTGGTTTTCTGTTTTTGAAACTCTACTGGAGGGATGGAACACCATGATGGTGTCATTACACACGTCATTAATGTACCAAATGAACAACAATGGTCCTAACACAGATCCCTGAGGATCCCCACCTGTCACAGTTTTAAATGTGAGTTAACGTCATCAATTTGATCAAACTGACAAAAACAAAACAAAAATTTTCAAGATAACTTTTCACTCATGATGGTGTAACATAACAAATATAACAATAAAATGCAACATTGTTGCAAATATGACAAGAGATTGGTAAAATAAACATTTTAATTTTAGTTAATTATTTTAACACTGAGAGTGCTCACAGTGCTGCTGCTTTTTTGTCATGGGACAGCCACACATCAGAGCTCTGAAACTTTAAAGTAGTTAAACATTAAATGTTACTGTCCCATAGTCTAATAAAGGAGACATGGAAACATTTTAGATCAACTCCAGACCAAAGTAAAATGAATTTTATTGATTGAACAGGTATTCTTGGTGTGTGTTCTGTGTTCTAGTAGCTGCAGTTCCAGCGGTGTAAAAGAGACTTAGCAGCAGATTAGAATCAAGACATTTTCCAGATTTTTTCCTTGTGTTCCTTGGCCTTTGGCCTTTGTTCCTCCTTGCTCTTCACTGCTCCTCATTTTGGACTGTGCTGGCTTTTATGTTTTCCAGGATTTTTGTTAGTCTTTACCTTTTAATTTTACTAGATGAGCTCCATATTAAAGAATGATTTTTTTGCAACCTGGTTGTTTTTTTGCATCCTGCATTTGGATTCCTATTTCAACCACACACAACAATAATGTGTCATGATAGAATAAATGTTTCAGAACTAATTTGTTCTGATTTGCAGGGACCCTTGCCTCTAACAGAACTCAAAACATGTCATCAACATCACTACAGAACCTCAGGATCTCCTTACTGCAGGGGTCAGGGGTTCAGGTTTTTCCTTTAATTTGTATATATTTGTATATACTTTAACTCTGACAACTCAGGTCATGAGATTTGTGAGAATGTAATGAGGTCATGAGGTAAGAAAAGACTGAAAAAACCCTGTAATAACATAGTATATACTTTGAATAGATGCTGTGCCCGAAGCTAAACTAAAAATGAGCCTCCCCTGAGTCATAGACACATACCATACACATGCACACTGTGTACTCAGATCCCTTTATTCTTTACTGTATGACTCTCACTGCACGTTCCACAAACATTACAGTTGTTGACATTGATTTCTGATGGCACAAGTTACCAGTACATATTTTGTACTAGCAACATCAAATGTAATTTTGTGCATAACAGCATAGAACAAATAGGTTCAAACAGGTTTTTTTAATGGATGTGGAAGTGATTATCTAAGGGAACACAGAAAGAGATGGGACACAGTGTTCATCCTCTGTTGGCAGTTTCAAAACAGGCAGCTGCAGAATCTGTATCAAATATGTAACACCTTATTTAATTGCATCCAGGGAGCATTAATGCTAAGGTTAAAAGGTCAGTATTGTAAACATGCAGCTAACTGCGGTATCAGTGATATCTCATTTGCAAGGGTGTGTTCAGCATGTATTCAGTCTTATATACACACACTCGCACAAACTGCACTCACAAACTTAAACCCACTAACCTGCCATGCATGAACTTTTACCCCCAGTACTTAATGAACCATGTGGGTGATGAAGCAGCAGAGAATTAGCACCAAGCTCTGCAGCTCCACTGAGCATCTTTTAGGCTCATGTGTTTGGATTTACAGCAGCCACACTGTAAAAAAAAAGAAAAAAGAAAAAAAAAAAGCAAACTTTTTACCTTCAGATAAAATTGGTAATGTCAGCTTAAGAGGGAAGAGTCATACTAATTTGTGTAAGCTGTATAACTTAAGTGTGCTGCACTTAAGGACCATAAGTCACATGAACTAAAAGTACATAAAAGTAAAATATATTGATGTAAAAGACCTCTACTTAATTTTAAGTTAAATGATCTTTATAGAACTTTTAGCAGGTTAAAATAATTAACTTTGTAGTTTTTTGTTTACATTATGTGTCCCATATACTGCATCTGCCCCATAAACTGCACTGTTATAGGAACAGTGTTTTTTGAATCAGCAATCGCCATGAGTCTGTTGGCCTGTTAGCAGCTAGCTGTATACTGTTCTTAGTTGCAAAAACACTACAAATCACATCACACATCCACAAGAATCAAAGCCTAAACTCAGCATATCTTAAATAATGTTCATAACATTAATAAAATAAAGATCTGTAGCTAAACATGAACAGTCCCAGGACTCCTGCCACTGCAGAAGTGTTCTCTCCTTAGAAAAACAAAGTACAAATTATTCCATTAAACAAATATGCACATGTATACTTTTCAGTCTTAAACCTGTAACCTAAGAATTGAGAACTAAGAGGACAGCTTAACATTAATTTGGCATTAAGTTATATTTGTATATATAGCAGTTCCATAACTTTACATAGGTGAGCTGTTAGACCTTGGCTGACATCAAAGATTGTTGTGGAACATCATCATTACATCTTTTTATATTCTACAACACTACAGTATTTCCTTCTGTGGCCCAGCAGGCTGGCTTTAGGGGATAATGGCCTTTATTTGTTTTGTAATTTGTGCTCCAGGAGAACCAGATCATTTAGGCCATAGTCTCTGGGAGTTCAACTGTTTAACTGTGCATCTGGGGTATTAGTGTGGCCTCAATGTGCCAGCTGAAGGACACAAGTAAAGTAAGTTAAACAATGTGAAATACTCCCTCGCACACATACACCCTTCGCCCCTGCCTTTGCATGCTGCTGCTGGTGGAAAGCTGGTCTGCTTTCATCTCACTCTCATAAATAAGTCAGAATAACAATGATGAGATTTATGAAAGGTCAGGTACTCTTCCAACATGCCCTCCCTCTTGCTGACAAGTGCAACATATTGAACAAAGTGTAACACCATCAAATACTAGGTCAGGGAAAGGCACAGAACATACCAGAGGAACTAGCAGGCTGCCTTCAATGAAAATAGAGTTTTGAACCTTGTTCACAGGTCCATATTTTTTATCGGCTAGAAGAATATCATGAAAATAACAAGCAGTCAGTATCAAGTTTGGACATTTTCATGTTGGACAGCTGGGGTTACAGTGCATCTGGAAAGTACTAAGAGCGCTTCGCTTGTTCCACAATTTGTTGTTCATGTTACAGCCTTATTCCAAAATGGATTAAATTCATTTTTCACCTCAAAATTCTACATACAATACCCCATAATGACAAAGTGAAAAAAGTTTGCTTGAAATTCTTGCAAATTTATTAAAACTAATAGACAAAAATATAGCATGTACATAAGTATTTACAGTCTTTGCTCAATACTTTGTTGAACAATAAACGTTTTACTTTCAGATAAAATTGGTAATGTCAGCTTAAGAGGGAAGAGTCATACTAATTTGTATAAGCTGTATAACTTGAGTGTGCTGCACTGAAGGAGCATAAGTCACATGAACTAAAAACTACACACAATATATTGAAGTAAAAGAGTTCTACTTAATTTTAAGTTAAATGGTCTTTGTAGGCCACACTACAGCAGTTTTACAGTGTTTGAGCTGCAGAAGGAAGGAGGAGACAGAAATTGTAATCACTGTGTATATTTATAGATCCATGCAGAGGCAGTAAATTGTAGAGTTATATCTCAGCTATTTTAAGGCTAAGGGAATTTCTTTTTCAAAAATAACTACAGAAAGACATGAGCGTTTAGGGGTTTAATAAAGGGGGCTGTTCAGATGCAACTTTGCAAACCTAAGCTGTGCTGCCATGTTCTTTTTAGAGAGAAGAGTTTTTCTCCCAGGCAACCCTTCCAAACAAGCCATACTTGTTCAGTCTTTTACTGTACTGTCATGAACTTTAAAGGTACAGTGTGTAAAATCTCACCACTAGATGTCACTAGATTTCAGATTGCAGTCAACTGAATTCTGTTTTCTTACCCCTCCCTATTCAAGTCCATAATCCTAGCTCTGGCCTCATAAACAACTCTGGCCTCCGTTCATCTGTAGTGAGTGTAGGCTGTCAGTCCGCTGTTTAACTCAGCTGTCCATATGACTGCAGTATCAATTTGCCGGGTGTCCACTTCTATTTGCTCTGGAGGAGGCTGTAAAACTTTGTGAAAGGAGTCCGATACGAGTCGATGAGTCAGTGAAGCTCACTTCTGTCCAATGACAGCGATACTGAGGAGAGTTGTTGATTACATCCTGAACTTTTCTGTCGGTAAGCGCTGCTGTCAGCAGCTGTTAGCTGGTGTTAGTGAAACTGTCTTTAAGTGGATCTAACACTGATGGACTCAAACATTTAGTGAATAAACTCTCATACAATGTGAGAATGTAATCAAACAGTTTATCAGAGGTAAAGTGGGATTTTTAGGACAGTTGAACCTAACATTAGCTGGCATAGTGTTAGCTTATAACCAGCTGTTGTTATTTAGCCGGCTCGTTATCAGCTGTCTGGAGACAGGAGGGTCACATGTCTAATATGCTGACAATAAGTCATTGCGATAATATCAGGAATAAATAAATGTTTATGCATGTTTCCGTGTGTTAGAGCCCTGACTTCAGTTCAGGAGACGAGGCTTGAGGTGAGGAGGAAGAGGATGAGGTGCAAATGAGGGAGGAGAGAGAGCAGTGGTGGAGGAGGAGAAAGACATAATGAGAACGAGATGATGAAAATATACATGTACAAATGTTAAATAGTCATATATAGTTTGAAAGAGCTCTTTCCATCCATCCATCCATTCTCTTCCGCTTATCCAATTCAGGGTCGCGGGGGGGCTGGAGCCTATCCCAGCTGCCACAGGGCGAGAGGCAGGGTACACCCTGGACAGATCGCCAGTCTGTCGCAGGGCTGAAAGAGCTCTTTGTGATCTTTAAATTAGAAGTACCTTATAAGGCGTAATACGTATGTAGCCAGTCTCTAGCCAGATACAGAAAACGTGATTTGGCAGAACGGTGATGTCCATGTTGGCCACTGTATTCAAGATGGTGGGGCAACATGGTTGGGCCCCACTCCTATGTATTTTTAATGGTTTAATTCTAATTTTATGAGAAAGCATCAATTTTTTGGAAGACGTAATTACACACTAATCAATGTATATTTATGAGTACAACATTTCTTTTCTATTAAATAACCTCAAAAAATTACTTACTGCACCTTTAACATTTAACATGCTAACTGAGGCCTGTAGAATCTGAGATTTATCACTTGGGTTTTTTGCAGTTTAACTGAGCATTTTATGGTCAGACCTTGGGGAGAAAGTCCTTGAGACATCCACTCCTGGGAAGATCGTGGCATTGTGCTAACATACACCATGCTTACTTCATTTTTCACAGCATTGCAAAGAGTCTAGTGAGAACTTTCTTTTTCACCTGACTGTATTTTTTATCTGTACAAGAACTGAACTGTATAGCTGAATTGCTTTGCTGCTTATATGGTTTAGCTGGACACACACTTTTTTTATGTCAGGGCAGACATTGCCTTCCACAGCCTTGAGGGTATTACAAGTTCAGTTCCCCTCATGAATGTTAAGGCTGAGTGTGATGAGTAAGTGAACACCTCAGGGCCCTGAGATGATGGAGCATGCTGACAGGACACAAAGACGATGCTGCTGCTAATGGAAATGCCAGTGAAGGAAGACAACACTTCAGAGATGGGTGTTTGGATCTGGGTAAGATTGTAATGGAGATTCTCAGAGTTATAAAGAAAAACGGAAATCTGAAAGACGTATGTTTTCAAGCAAATCAGTCATTTTCAGTAAATATCTAATATTTTGATATAAAATTGTTTACAAGGTACATAAAATAGTCAGACTCAGTTACAGTTATCGAATATCTCTTTGATTTATTACACTGAATAAACGTTTTTATCACTCTTTACATCATACTCACATTCAGGTATACTGCAGTAATCACCATTTAGGAGAACCATAAACATTTTTAGTTACTTTGATTTCTGTGTGAGTGTGGGATAATGTACTGATAGCTTTGTGATATTCTGAGTAAACACGTAAACAAGTGTATACTGAAGAGTGGGCACCTCAAAACAACACAAAATGTATGTATTGTGTCTAGCAGCATGTCACTCTGGCTCCCTCTTGTGGTAAACACACAAATCTCCCAAAGGGGATTTGTGTCTCCAGCTGATAACAAAGGTTTAAGTAAGTACACAAATGAAAAATATATGTATATATATACAATTCATATTTAGAAGTATCATTTAATATGATTTAGTATCATTTAATATGATAGGGCTCCTATCAAGGTTAGCACAATATCTTGCGTGTATGTATGTTTGGTCATTTGACACAAGATGGCAGTTTTGTTTTTGTTTTTTTTTTTGTTTTTTTTAAGTGATTCTTAAAGCAACCACTATGGGTTCTCCACATTTGATTCATCAGATTTTTTTAATTAGATCATCTTGAAGCTCAAACATCGTCAATTCATTGGGTTTTTTTGCTACATGGAACATCAGACACCCTCAAGCAGGCGACCCAGCTGGGTGTCCAGGTAAATCTGTCCCTGATGGCTCTTCTCTCCTGATCCAGGAGAGTACGGAAGATATTATTGCTGCATTGGTAGCCTACTGGGCCTTCAGATGCCTAAAATGGAATGGCCTGCAAACATTTTGGGTCCACATCTTGCTCTAAATCACACACAGTTTTGCATTCATCTACTTGTTCTGTGTACTTTATTATCTTTTTAAAACAGTATATAGGGGTGTGTTAGATCAAGTTTTGAAAAAAGACAGCAGACTGACATCAGATGTCGGGGATATTTTATAGATTTCTTTACTTTCTCTTTGATTTGATAAATTTACCTGCTATAGCTCAGGAACCTTATATTTGCTTCAGGCAAAATGTGTATTTTTTGGATAATGAGAAGAAAATATTGATTAGAAAAAAGCTGTTGTTCTGGTACAGAACAGCTTTTGAATCAGTACTTTAAAATGTCGAGGGAAGGAGGATTACAAGAGGGCTGGAATCCAACAGTTGTCATTAATCAGAAGGATTTATCATGTGTCTGTGGTTAACAAAGCTAGCATACAGTAAGCCTTTGTGAAGGGTGGAGACAGTTCATGATCTCTGCACAGTAAATCACACAGACACACCTTTGTACACATGGAATGTTTCAAAAGAGTGACCTCTGCTCAGGCTTGGGTGAGGCACACATCTGTTTAAAAAAAAAAAGATTATAAAATCTTAATATACAAAAAGTTCTACCTTAACTTAAAAAGAAAAGTAACAGCTTCATTTAGTTTCACTGGAGTTGATAGGATATACACAGAGAGGTTTCTGAAAGGCTGATGTGAACATTTGTTTTAATAAAGTAAACTTCAACTACCACGCTTTGTTTGTGATTTCTCCATCTGGAACTCCTGAAATCCAAACTGAAAAACTGGTGGCTATTAAATCTGAGCAGATCTTTTACCTACTGAGTAATTAGCAACAACATGTACTTAAAGCCCCCCAAAATTAGAATCTTTACTGATATACTGTATAATGCATACTTGGATTGTAATCATTGATTACAGTGTGTTATTTAAATGCAGTAAATGTACTGAATGCAGTGTCCACTACTGGATCTGAACACCACAGAAAGTAAAATAATCACATCATCAGTAAATGTTCTGGAAATTTAGGAGGGTAAATTGCATAAAGGTAAATGTATATATTCTTAGATTGCACACTTAGGTGAATTGGAATGCATGAGCTTTAATTAATATGCCATGTGCAATAACTGTGTAACAGGTCAGAACCACCATGAGTTCCCAACAACACACACGGACACAACAGTTCTAGTTCAGTTCAATTCAATTTTATTTATATAGCACCAAATCACAACAACAGTTACCTCAAGGTGCTTTATATTGTAAGGTAAAGACCCTACAATGATACAGAGAAAACCCTAACAATCAGAGGACCCAATGAACAAGCACTTGGCGACAGTGGGAAGGAAAAACTCCCTTTTAACAGGAAGAAACCTCCGGCAGAACCAGGCTCAGGGAGGGGCAGCCATCTGCTGTGACTGTTTGAGGGTCAGTGGAGGAAGACAGGAAAACAGGAAAAAAGACGCACTGTGGAGGAGAGCCAGAGATGAATAATAACTCATGATAGAGAGTGAAAAGAGGTGAGAGAAGGAGAAACACTCAGTGCATCATGAGAAACCCCCAGCAGCCTAGGCCTATTACAGTGTAACTAAAGGAGGGTTCAGGGTCAGCTGATCCAGCCCTAACTATAAGCTTTATTAAAAAAGGAAAGTTTTAATCCTAATCTTAAAAATAGAGAGGGTGCCTGTGTCCTCTAAACTGGGAGCTCGTTCCATAGAAGAGGGGCCTGAAAGCCAAAGGCTCTGCCTTCCATTCTACTTTTAAATACCCTAGGAAGTACCTATTAGTCCTGCGCTGCTCTTTATTTTTTGTACAGTGCTCAGTTTTGGCACCGTGCACCTTGACACTGCATTCAACGAGTTTTCAGCTGCCACCAGCTCTCCTTCTCATTGTCTGCTCATTGTCTGCTCCTTCCTGCCTAATCCCAGCATGCTACTGCATAAATAGGGGAGACTGATTGGGCAATATGTAACAGGTGTTCCACACAGCCACCCCTAGCACTGCACCCTGAACCACCTGTTCCCTATCTTCTCCCACAGCCGAGCCATAAACCATACCCCACCACCACAAATTGGCTATTTATTATGTTATTTATTAAGACAGTACTAAAGAGTGGAGAGAAAGAGGAGGCAGACAGTCATACATCAGATGTGGAAAGCTGTTGGGGAATAGGAATTATTCTGCCTGTAAATACAATACGAAATCACCTACAAAATGTGCAAACACAAACCCTATCACTATCAAATGTGAGTCAGCTTCCAGCACACCAACCACACCCGATCACACAGTCAGTTCTAAAAAATGCATAAGAAAACAATAAGATAGATACATATAAATATACTCAATTAAAATACTACTTAAGCCTCAGTCAGGTGTAGCATTAACTTGCTAAAAATACCTTAAACACATACTTGCTGTTCTGGTCAAAGTTTTCCATTTCTTTATTTTTCTACCTCCAATAAAGGTGATAGCAATCTCAAATACAGCTTAGCAGAGGCAGAGCCTTGCTCTGATAATCACCTAGTGATTAGTCAGTTCTCTGGAAAATATCGTCACCATTCCTAGAAAGCCCCTTTGACACCAGGGTGTGGAGTATGAAGATTTAAAGTTCTTAGAGGTTGTCTAAACTCTTTGTCGTTCTCTGATAAGCATTATTAAGAAATCATTCCATGTTTTTTTCTTCTTCTTTCTGGCCACATTCTACATTTCTTGATAGTGATATAATCTTAAAACAGGGAAACTCCTATTAGTAAATGACCTGCTCTACCTCCTTGAGCCACAGCCACCACCTAAAGTACACATGATGTCTACAGTGTCTTTAATTATAAGTCTGCAGCTTACATAATGAGAAGCACTTATCCAACACACACACACATAATGCTTTGGCTGTAGCATTATAGTTTGCTCTTTATTTGTAAAATACCCCCTTGTGCTGCCAGTAGACCTAGTCCATATTTGTGATTTGCACCACCTTTCCTCTCGTCCTCAACTGGACTGGGTAACCCTGACTTTATAACCCCCTTTTTTTGTGATTGCTTAGCCTGATTGATGTGAGTGTAAATGAAGCCAGATAAGGAAATTATATCCTACAATATCCTGGATAGTGGTAACAGAAGTGGGTGTTCCTCATGTTCTTCCCATATTAGCGTGTTGAAATCAAGTTGTTGTTTAAAATACAGTTGTATTAAGCATGAAGGTTTTTTTGAAACTGGGACTAAATGGCCTAGCACACTGCATGAAAAATAGACTCTAGCATAACATACATAATACAGTCTCCTATAGACATGAAAAGTTAATATTAAACTGGCTTAATAGTACAGGCAACAGGGCCACAGGTGTGTCACAAAGTCTGATCCACATGGAAAGACTACACAGAGCGCAGGCTCCAAGAATGGGGACCATCTGCACAGCACAGCTGCTGGCTGTTAACCTCTCATCAGATTGGCTATTGCGCCCTGCCTGGTTCCCAGTGTTTCTATGCTACAAAGATTTTTAAGGGTAACTTGGATATTAAAATATTGTGAAAGATACAACAGATTTTGCATTATCAACCAACCGAAAAACCTACCTAGCAGTGTATATTTAGACCGTTTAGACTATAATATGGAGAGAACTTACACAGATTTACATTAAAAAAAAAAATGAACTGTGCTTTGTCAGCAAGGGTTATGCTAGTGGCCAGTTAGGTAGGTGGGTGGGGTTTTGTCTTGATCACCATCACCATGCAGCGTTTGAATAGCAAAAAAAAAACTCATAAAATAAATAAACAAATACACTTGTAACGCTTGGAGCGAAGTTTTGTGTTGCGCAGACGGCACAGTGTGGTGTTCTGTAGGCTGTACAAACACGTCCACAGCTCTGTCCAGCTGTATTTTTGTGTCTTCCTCAGTATAATACCCTGTTTTGTCACCATCAGTGACTTATCGCCCATTCACGCGTTCCACCCACCCAGACTGCAGCCTGTCCTGTCACACCACAGTGTGCGCTCTGTATAAATGAGCAGTGGTCTGTCTGCGGATTCCCTCACCGTTTTTAGGATATTTGGGGGGAATTTTGCCTGTCTTTACGTTTTGATTTCACTTTCTCATCTACTGATTTTGTGCGAGCAAAGCGTTCTTCAGTCGCAGGAACATCTGGTAATGTAAAAATAACTCGTGTTTTTGTACTGAAAACACACAGCTCACGTGTTGTTTTGTATTTCCTTTTTTTTTTTTCAAGATATGTTTATTGAGCAATTCACATGTTGTATGATAGTGGAGTTTACAGAATCAGATATTTGCTCTGTTTTTACATATTACAAGAAGACAAACACAACACCTAACATTGTATTATGAGAGCATTTATGGATATTCTCCAATCCCTCTTCCCATTGAATATCAGTGATTGCAATACCTAATTCCTCCTCCCATTTGGATTTGATATAGGACGAGTTCGCAGGGCTCACTGACATTAGATTCTGATAAATGCAAGAAATAAGTTTCTCACTGCGAGGTGGAAGTTGGAGACATTTATCAAGACAGGAATTGTTAAAACTCTCAAAGCCCTGTGAGTGTTTCCTGACATAGTCTCTTATCTGCAAATATCTGAAAAAGTCTCTCCCTGGTATTTTATATATCTCTTGTAACTGCTTGAAAGAGGCGAATACACCCTCCTGGTACAGATTACTGATTGTACAAATTCCTACCTGTTTCCAAAGTCTATGATATAGGGAGCATGTTCCAGAACTGTATACTTGACTGAAGCTCCGATATTAAGGGAGAGAAGTTAGATATTAACAGAGAGGAATTGCTCTTTGTAACCTGAATACCTAGATAAGTGAACTTCTCATAAGCTAATACTGAATGGAAGGTTTTGTAGCCAAGATGAGTTA
>VUQS01063461.1:0-36119 GCA_015108495.1 Heterochromis multidens
CTGCACGGCATGTACCACCGGCAGATAGAAGAATTGGCTGATATCGAGAAATCCTACAAATGGCTGGACAAAGCTGGACTGAAAGACAGCACTGAGGCACTAATCATGGCACCACAGGAACAAGCTCTAAGCAGAAGATCGATAGAGGCTGGAGTCTACCACACCAGGCAAGACCCCAGGTGCAGGCTGTGCAGAGATGCCCCTGAGACAATCCTGCACATAACAGCAGGGTGCAAGATGCTAGCAGGCAGGGCATACATGGAACGTCATAACCAAGTGGCTGGCATAGTATACAGGAACATCTGTGCCGAGTATAACCTGGAAGTCCCAAGGTCAAAATGGGATACACCCCCTAGGGTAGTCGAGAATGACCAAGCTAAGATCCTGTGGGACTTCCAGATACAGACAGAGAAACTGGTGATGGATAACCAACCGGAAATAGTAGTGGTGGACAAGCAGAGGAAGAAGGCTGTAGTGATAGATGTAGCTATACCAAGTGATAGCAACATCGGGAAGAAGGAACACGAGAAGCTCGAGAAATACCAAGGGCTGAGAGAGGAGCTGGAGAAGATGTGGAAGGTGAATATACATAAATCTATCTATCTATCTATCTATCTATCTATCTATCTATCTATCTGTCTATCTACACAGATGTGTTTTTTTAAACAAATTTACTCAAGATTTGTCCAACGTGTCAATTATGCTTTTTCACAAAGTTTAAAGTTCAGTAGCTTTGTGAAAACCCCAAATCCACTCTATAATTTAAGTGAAGATTAAAATTTGGACACCTCATTTTTTTTTCTCAAAGTGACTGTAAAATAATAAATAGTACCACAAATACTGATATTTAGCTTTACAAATGAGAGTAATTGTGGCCATATATAAATGAAAGGGTCAAGAAGTCATTTATCAGATACCCAGCAAGCTTGGTTAGCCAGCCAGACCCATAAAATATATGTGTGTATTGTGTAGACAAACATTACTGCTTATAGTTGCTAAGTAAAATACCAATAAAACACCAGAATTTTACTCAACAAAACTGGAGCAAAAACTTCTTGAACAGTCTTTACCACATAGTCATTGCAAATGATCAAATTAATTCAACTTTTTTAGTGTAAATTGTCCGCAAATTTGTTAATCAAATCAGCCAAACTTCAATTAATCCTTCATAATGAAAAATTACCCCCTGTACTGTTGTCATGAAAGACAACACACAAAGACATTTTATGTCCCAGCATATATATATGTCAATCTCTGAAGATTTTAACATGGGAGTCAATAGGTTTGGAATTGCATCACCTCAAGTGGCCATAAAGTGCATTGCCTTCTTATTTAAGTCCTAGATTGCTGGGCACACTTCAACAGAATTAGAAAAAGGACAACACTTTTTTTTTTTTTATTTGTTTTTTAGGATGAGGTTTTGCATTGTAGTATTTCTGGTCTTAAAATAAATTTCTTCTTATAGACAATGCTGGAGACAATTTCCTCTACATTTCACCAACAGAAAACTACCTCTGTGAAAGGTGTGATAGCATCTGTCCCCTGCATGACACAATTAAAACGCATAATAGGTAGCTGCCTGAAATGCCCTAAGGTACCTGTGAAATGATGATACTGCCTCACAAATACACTAAACGCATGCACAGACAGACTGCTTGTTAGGGCATATAACTTATTCATAATGCTGTCATTATCGCTTTGATCTCATTACACACACTCATTTCAAATCCCATTTGCAGAGAAGTGAGCCTCCCAAAGGTTAAAGCCCCTTAAAAACGCAAGTGAAAAGTAGTGAAGTATATACTTGACATCATACTCTGATTCAAACCCTCAGAGCCTGGCTGAGTCTGCAGATGACTCAATTTTCTAAGAGTGCTTAGCATGTTCCTTAAGGGTAACCTTCCTCTTCCTGCTATCCCTTCCTTCCCTTACTGCTTTTCTCATTCTCTGTTTAACATATTTCAATGCACATCTTGTTAAAATTAAAAAAAAATGTCATAAAATGTACATTAATGGTTTCTGACTGATTATCTCTCCCTAACTAATGGAAATGATGCTTGTTTGAATGCATTTGGATTCTTCCCAAACTTAAAACATGCATTTATGCAGCCACAAATTAAAGAAAGATGAAGTTTATTCTCACATCCAATTCAGAGACACCTGTCCTTGTTTGATTTGCATGTGGTTCTGATAGTAACGCACTTGTCAACAACATACTGTCAGAATGTGTGTGCATGAAGAGAAAGTGAAATGAATTGTTTACCGTCTGCTTTACAGGACAGATTTGTGACAAGATGTGAGGTGCATTTTAATCTGCTGTGCAGTGAAGGACTCAACATTCACCCAGTATCTACTGTAAACTAGACTTATTTAAATGGCAGACAAAATATAAGAAAGGCAGACGTGTAAATGCCAAGAGGAAATGAAACTCTGTCTTTGAGGTAGTCCAAGAATCTATTTAATTGTTTTCTGGCAGCAGAATGTCTGTTTAATTAAAGCCATAGTGAAACTACAACTTGGACACCTTGAAATCCGAGTTGCCAAAATAAGTCTAATCCACGTCACTATAATTTGCTTCTACCATGAAAACATCTTTGCCCTGCTTGATCCCATTTGTAATTAAAGCAAATCTCACAATAAAATAAATTGTGTAAATGTAAATGTAACTTAAATGAGCTGAATGACACCCTTAATGGGTCATCTACAGCTGTATATGTATTTTAATGCCTTTTCTGTTAAATTATATATATATATATATAAAAGGTTTACTGTACTAGAAAATTATCAGTATTTTTTTATAACACTGGCAGACTTCGTTTCCTAAAAGATCAAAAAAATTTAAATCACTCACATAAAGCTAAATGAAATTAGAAAATATGGTATGGTAAATATGGTAAATAGGAAATTGTTTCAATCAGAATATACATTTTGTATATTAAATAGACCCTTTACACTTTATCTAAAATATTCAGTACTGAAATCTAACCCTGTGAACCATAAAATAATTGTCAAAAAAATTCAAATTTTTTGAAACTGGAGTGTTTATTGAACCTTTTGACAAATAAAAAAATTAAAAAAAGAAATTAAATATCAATTTGCATATAGGAGTTTTAATTTTTACATTACAGGGCTAAAGGCTAACTGACTTTATTTCTGTGGCTCAAAGGAACTGATTCAAGTATTGAAAATGTGAAAATTATACATTAATAAAAAAAAAAAAAAGACAAAAAAATCTGTGCTGACTTACGCAGCTCAGTATCCTGAAATGATGTATAAATAATGATAAAACATGAATTTTCTGTCCTATATACTGTTGCAATGTTGGATGCTTTTATATTAAACATGACTTCAATTTCATAACATGAGGTCAGCGTATGAACAAGTAATCCCTGCGAGGCAAAAAGCTCAGGCTTCAGACTGCTCTACATGCAGTTACATGGAGTTTTACTAGGATTTCACTCAATAAAACTGAAACACAAACTTCTGGGATGCTCTGTATCACACAACAAGCCATATCGCTTGTCAGATAATTCCATAAAAGATGCACTAACAGCAACATAGTCAAGAGGTCCAGTTCAGTGACTTGAATTAGTTAAGGTCAGGCCAAGCAGACAGCTGGTAAATGGAAAGTGCTGGAAAGAGAAACAGAGATGGACCCAAAGCCAAAAGTATGGTGAAATGAAAAGCCAAGTAATAGGCAAAAATGTCTTTAAAAAGAGATATTTTTATTGTGGGATATTCAGCTGCAAGCTGTTTTTTTCTCTTGATGCATGCTCAATAATCCAGGTAAAAGAATCCCAAAAAGCTGAATCTGTTCATCTGGACGTAGCGTTTTTAGTGGGAGAAACGTTTCGTCACCTCTGGTGACTTCTTCAGTCTCAGCTGATATAGCTGATATAGAGTAATATACAGTAGTGTACGCTGTTAAGTGCCAGGAGGATTGCCGTGACTTATACACTGGGGAAACCAAACAACCTTTGGCTAAGCGGATGGCACAACACAGAAGAGCTACCTCGTCAGGCCAGGACTCCGCAGTCTATTCACACCTACAGGCCAGTGGCCACTCTTTCAGTGATGAGGACGTACACATCCTGGACAGGGAGGAACGCTGGTTTGAACGGGGAGTCAAGGAGGCCATTTACGTGAAAAGGGAAAGACCATCTCTGAACCGAGGAGGGGGCCTAAGGGTACATCTGTCACCATCTTACAATGCTGTGATTGCAGCCATTCCCCAATCTCTGTGAATGGTACTCATGGCCATTGATCAATGGTCATGACAATTTGCATACTAATGACCTCATGGCCCATTGTTAGTCAGTGGTGCTGGTTTCGGTCATTATGCAAATGTACTGTTTATAAGGTTGGGGAATTCTGCAGTCAGCTGAGACTGAAGAAGTCACCAGAGGTGACGAAATGTTTCTCCCACTAAAAAACGCTACGTCCAGATGAACAGATTCAGCTTTTTGGGAAGCTGTTTTTTTAATCTTATTTTTATTACTCTTTCTGTAGGAATTGGCCAGTCAGTCCCATAAAACACTACTGGCTCTCTAGCAATTCAAATAAGCCAGAGAGACATTGTTATTTTCTTTTGAATGGCCCTCAACCCAAAATAACATAGTCCCATGAGGCAGAGTCTGCATCCTCATAAACAGTCTGGGAGTCAGCCACTTTGCTCTGATATCCTGTCAAGAGAGGCAACCAGACACCAAATGAAAACACATTATAGCACATCTTCATGTCTCATGGCCTGCAATAAATACAACTAGTGTGAAGTGAATATTTGGTTCAAAATGTATGAGTGGAATTCACACGGGTAAAAAGAGGAGGATGAGCTTGGGAGATGAGATATGAATTTCAAATCCAAATAGAATATTTCATCACCGCTGAGCATAAGAATTAAGGGGAAAGCGTGTCCACATTTCCTCGCTGAAAGAATTCTTCCACCTCCTTTTGATAAAGACAAAATCTGCAGCTAGAAAAAAAAGAAATCTTATCTGTTCCCTTAGCATAAGGTTATCAAGAAAACTCTGCACTTCATTATTTCTTTGAGAACGATTGATCACAAGTATCACCCTTGGTTATAGCTAAAGCAGCTCTGTTATTTTTTTCCATTGTAAGCTCACACCACATTGATCCGGAGATGAAGACATAGACGCAGGAATCAAAACAGAACTCTGAGATGTAGTTTTCAGGATTTGGAGACATAATGGAAAACTACTGGCTAATGTGCGTTAGGCACATGTCTTCAAATATTATTTGGCAATGTTTGGGATTTTCTGTCAAGGAACATTATCCTCCACACCTCACTGAACTGGAACTGTCCTGTACTGTGGCTTGCTGGTCCTCTGTGTGAGGTCTTTAGGGTATGAGTCAACCTGGGAAAAGTAGCAATTAAATACCCATCATGCAAACTGCTTGATTTATCTTCCCTTTCAAGCTCCATGAGCACTTTTAAGTAATTTAAGTGTCTTATGAAATAAATCAAACTCATAAAAATGAGTTTTTAAGAATATACAGTATAATATATCTTTATGCCCAGGTCTGCAGTTCAGAGGTGTCCTTATCATCCATAACAGATAGAAACAAAAGGCCCCTTAAGTTTATATTTTCAGCTATAAATTCATTTTTCTTAATTTGAACTGTAACTGTTACTGACCATGATGGAGCCATTAAAGCACACCTGAGTAAACTTATGATGCACACAAGCACACACATACAGGGAGACTGATGCTAATATGGCCTAATTATGCATCTACACCAGGTAACCTGCAGCAAGCTGCAGAGGCGTGATGAGAATAGTTCCCCTCTCAGCGCCATGCATGTGTGTGAGGCAAATGAGAGGATACTGTTTCACCCTTGCAAACTGCTGAGAGACCATAAAATGGCTGACGAGTGAGTGTGTGTAAGAGAGTGACACAGAGTTTCTCAAGATTCAAACACAGGAGGTTTCCTCTTTTTCTTGCTTATTTTTTCCTCTTCAGTCTTGCTGGTAACCTTACAGTACAGTAGTACTAGTTCACCTTTTTCCCTTTCAAGTGTTTTAGGGAGCTTTATCGACCTATAACCACAGCAAATTCAATTTTTAGTTATATTACATTGACAGGCTACACAGAGAAGCATGTGCAGTTGTTACAAAAGAAAACTTGTATTGTACAGATATTTACAACATAAATTGATGTTTGAATTGGTACAAAATTACCAAAGAAATAAAGCAAAAATAAATTGCTGATGAAAATATTTTTTTTAAATGCACAAGTAAAACTGAACTTTAAGTATCAGGTATCTCCTTATGTACCTTTACATTATTGCAAACACAAATATGACCATACGATTAAATTTCAAATCAAATTGCAATATTTGCCAGGAAATACATATCGCAAAATATGATAAAATGTTCTTCCAGTCATAAAACTAACAGTGTTCTTAGTAAATGCTGTAGCTTGTAAGTTAAAAGCTAACATACTAGCAAGAGTAGGAAATTCTAGACTTCAATCAATACTGTTGGTAATTAAACACATTTCTGTAGTTACCACTGAAAAGTAATCTATTATGTAGGGCTGAATATTTAATTGATTTCAAATTTAAATTGCAATTCCAAACTTTAGAATTAGCAGATCACAAAAACTGCAATTAGACACTTTATACAACCCATTTGATCCATGCTTTAAACATGCAGTGTCTATGGTTCTACAAATTAATTGGTCATAGTCATCAATCAGAAATACCATGCTGCTTGTGTACCAGACATGCTCACAAATCACAAGTGACCCAACTGTGTATACACCCAACACCCAGGGAAAACACAACATGTCCTCCATACAGGCGTTTGTGTTATTAACAGCGTGAGCAAGCTAGGCTAATCTGCTTGCTAGGCTAACCCAAAAAGAGTTAAAACAGTATAAAGATTTCTGGATACGTTTAGCTCAACTTAGCATTAAATTAAACTGACAAATTTACTGTTCATGTTCACATTCCTTGAACTGGTCTTGACTTTAAAAGATTAAATCTCAAATGAAATCACAACATCTGTAAAAAAAAAAAATTAAATTAAATTAAAATTTTTTTTTTTTTTTAAACAGTTAAATCTCTGGCACTAATAAGTGGCATTTAATAGCGAGCTTGCTGATGAGTCTAGACAGCTGTAAGACAAGAAATGATCAGGTTGCTATTAAAGCCTATCATTTACTTAAACAAGGATATTGTGTTTCACACCTGAGAGATTTGTGAAGAAACAAGAGTATGGGCCAGTCATGTTAGACTGGAGGGCACTCACAGCCAATACTATCATCACTGTATACAGCAACATAATTCTTTGTAAGCTGTTCATGATAACCTAATGCCAGTGTTGTGACTATATTTTAGCATAATTTTGGTAACATTTTAATATGATTAATATGACTGATTACATATATATACTGATACAGTACCAACATTTATGATCCTGTGTTCATTCTTCCAATCATTTTCTTAAGCACTGATTAAGCTTAGGGCCACAAGCAGGCTGTAGCCTATCCCTGCTGGCGAGAGGCAGGGTACACCCTGGACAGGTTGCTAGTCCATTACAAGACCAATACAGAGAAACAGGTCATCTTTGGGCTGCAAAAACACAACAAATCTATCAGAAAGAGAATTAAAGTAGCCATAAGTGTGTGGTTGTCTGTTTCACTTAGATTCAGATCTCCTTACCCAGTTTGTTAGGTTCCCAGCAACAGCTTTTAAATCCAATCCCACACTGGGAATAAACTGCAGACCTTTTACCTGCTTAATTGATGAAGAAACAAAGAAAAACGGTCCACGCTTGCCCATAAATATACATTTGATGGACTTGTCCAATTATATTTTAGCCCCTGAAAATATAATTAATGTAATATTTCTGTTCAAGCCCTCAAATTAAAGCTGCTATATTAATTATATAACTTGAAGATGTTTTGTTACACAGCTAAAATAACAAAAATTGGATCAGTTCCTAAAAAGTTTTGAACTTACCCACATATAGCATCCAACATTTTGGACTAGTTTAAATTCAACTACACTTTATAATTTACTTTGCCCCTGAGTGTTGGCAATATCTTTGAATTCAACCGACTGCACCATTTGAAATGCTGGTGTAACCATTCCTTCAAAATCTGATCTATAATGAAACATCTGTTTAGATTTTAATGATGTACCATCTTTCTAAGAACAAACCAAAAAGTTGCTTTTTCAATTATAAATAATATATTCTTCAAATAAGAAGGATAGTGTGAGACAGAACTACATTTTTGATGGGTGCTGAAAACAATCTGCAGAGCATTCGAACTCGGCACTGTAACTGTTCACAGTTAACTATAATACGTATGATAAACTGTGCAGAAACTTGTAGGTTATGTTTGCCGTGTTTTCAGGTGGGGATTCCCTCTAAACTGGAGTAAATAATAAATAATTAAGACATACAGTAGGCGACCTCAAAAACTATGCCTGAATGTCAGTAAAAAAGAAAAAGAAAAGTTCACAGTATTATTTTTCCCTCATATTTCATAAGTAGTGAGGTGTCTGTACAAGCTTACCAGATGAATAACCTCACTCTCTCTCAGTAATTCTAGCACTCCCTTATTTTGTGCTGAGTCTCTGTGAAAAGAACCCACTCACTTTCACCTCATATTGCCTCTGGTCCTCCTATCCCCGGCCTTATCTCTCCCATGAAGCCTTTGACTTTAGCCTGTTGGTTGAATGCCGAGTGTATGAACCCCGTTGCCCCTGGTTTGAGTCTGGAGCAACTCTTGGTGCTGACATACAAAATTTTAAAAGTTGGACTTCAGTAAAGTATTTTGCACTAGGTCGCAATAAGGTTAGAATCCTGCAGGGCTGAATAGTTTTGAAGTGATAATGATTGAGTGGATGGTGAAGAAAACCTGCTAGTAGTACATAGGGCTTTTCTTCTTAATGGTAGTAAAACTACAGACTAAAAAGAGAAATAAAAACACTACTAACCTCAGATTCTTGACAAAGATGACGAGGACACAGCCTTATCCCTGTATATGATATGTTGTTTTCAGTTCACACACTTAACCTCTTAACATTCACAAGGTCACCAGTAACCTGTCATAGGGTTAGGGTTGTTCACAACTTTTTATCAATTTTTCATCCATTTGAAAAACCCAAATGGAAAAGTTATTAAAAGGTTAACAGGTATTTGACTTATTTTGAAAGGTAATGTGTTCTAGTTTCTGGAAATTTGTGGCTGAAACAAAACCTAACCCTAGGTGGGTTGCAGGTGACCTTATGTTTGTTCAGAGATTAAAATGAGGGAGCTTCACCTCAAATAACCACCAGCAATCTCATTTATCCTGCCTGCATCCGGCACAAATGCATTTTTTCACAGGTACTTACAAATTCCTGTCACTCCAGTCCTTACTTGGAATGAAAGAAATGACAGAAAAAAAAAAAAAACTAGTTTTATCTGCTGGTACATATTAAACAAAATTTTCCTTTCACATTGACTCTAGTCGTTGCCGACCATGGGACAGGACGACATGCTGTAATGTGCTTTCATTTGCTGTCTGGCTGCCTCCCTAGACACGATATCAGAGGACAGTGGCAGGCTCCCAGACTGCTCATAAGGTGCAGCAGCTGTCTCTGAAGACCGTGTACCAGAAGAGAAGTGACTTAGCTTTTTTAGTGTGAGACCTTCATTTGAACTCAGGCCCTTAAAGAGATGGTTTGCATGTGATTCAGTCAGACACAATATATAAAAAGCCTCTTATGCATAAGTAGCAATTTACCAGTATCTGTAGTGTGCCATCTGTGGCTAAGGTGATGCTCTGAAATAAGGACAGTCCCCTCTTTGTTAGTTTTGAAGAGTGTAGGATGTAAGGAAGCAAGGCCAGCCATGTTTTGATATAGTTCAATATTTACTCCCCTCTTAGAGCTAGAGAGAACCCTAAATGGTCCATCATATTCACCAGCTAGTCGCTATCTGTATCTGTCTGCTGTTTGGTGTTGGGCAGATAGTGGCCTTAAGAGCTTTTTCACTGAAAACAGCTGCCTGCTGTAGCCAACAACAACATTATAAGAGCTTTAAAAGCAAACCTAAGCATCACAATTGCAGGCCTGAAAAGCAAAAAAAATTGAAAAATATGGTGCTAAAAAGCCCAGCAGAGCTGAAAAAGAACAGCAGAGTTGGGTGATAATTCTATGAGAAACACCTTTCACATACAGCAATGATGACATACAGACATTTGCTATAACAGCTTTAATGTAAACCAATTTAACTTGTTTTCTATCATATAAAAATATCATAAATATAAAAGAGATGCCACATTGGTCACTGCTGTTCATCAGGACAATGTCTTAATCCAACTATGATATCCCTCAGCGAGAGCAAGCTTCCTAATGCATGTATGTGTATGGAGGCAGAAGTCTGTAGACAATTAAAAATCATTATAACACAGTTTTCAAGCAGTTTGGTTTGTTATAAGTGCAACAGGTGTATTTATTATGCAAGGTACATGCTGCACTTGATGAATGTCTTTTAACCTTTGGGAATATACACTCAAAACAAATACACTGGGACAATGTTGCACAGTCCATAAGTTAACCATTACTGGACAACAAGTTAGTGCAATGAAAACCTCAGAAAGATATCCTAATTTAAATATTTCAAGACTGCTTAACACAGTAACACATAGCCAACTGACAAATTCAAAAATCTTTCTGCCACATTACTTTAACTAAAATTCTTTTTCTTTACCTGACATAAACTAGACTTAGCTTAATTTAGTGACAGGACAGTCATGTATCATTAAGTCAGTTTTAAAAAGGCTCACTTATTGTGACATATAAAATTAAATATACGTATGTAACTGTGAAATATCCTAAAACAGATGCTTTTACATTAAAGTTTTTGAATTCATACAAATCCTCCCTTTATTGTGCAGATTCAGCACAGAGCATCATGTACCCCAATTCAAAGAGCTGAGAATAGATTTGTAGTCTGTCACATCAGTGTAATGGCAGCCATCCTGTTCAAGCATGTTTACAGTGATATGAATCCTGTTAAATACTACCATTCACATCAATGACTATGTTTTTTAGAATGCCCACTGACATTTTTAAGTGTGCTAATGGAAAGCACACAAAGCATCCATGAAATGCATGTAAAATTATTTTGTGAAAAATATTATTTTTCCTCCTAACGTCACTATCTGCTCACCTGATTCTTCCTGCTCTTGTACAATCTCTCTCTCTCTCTCTCTCTCCATCCTCCTCACTCCTTCTTTGCACTGACAGTCACACACAAACACATTGTATACAACTAGCAAATAACAAAAACATAATCTTATAATAATTATAAGAGCAGATTGGGGATCCACATTTGATAACAGTATAACACACCTCTTAGTTTTGTGAATCATCATCGGTGAATGAGGGCAAACAGAAGCTACATTGGCTTTATAATTTTTTGTTAAACTACATGTCCACTCTTACCTGTTTCTGTTTGCTCTCTCTCTCTTTGCTGTCTTCATCCTGCTCTCTCCCTCACTGTTCTCCTCTCTCACTCTTTGTGCTGTCACCCAAAAGTTAAATGTAACAGTCAAACTGAATACAGGCTTCTGCTGGCTATTGACAGGTAACATCCTTTTGACTTGCTGTCATCTGGATCTGGAACTGTACTGTAAACAAATAATGAACCTTAATTCAACCAGAACAGGAATAGAAATTTTTAACAAACTAAAATAATAAAGCCCATCAGCTCCTTGGCTGGTAACTAGCGATATACCAGCAGACTAATGGCTCAGAAAGCTAAAATGAGCTGATCTCTAGTGATCTAGCCTACATTAGTTAACATTTTTGACGCTATTTAGAGAACAAATAAAAATAAGCAGACACTTTATAAATCACAGCAACGTTCCCGCATTATCAGAACAGTTTGCACTTTTGCTATGTTTCAGGTGAAGTGTGTTTTGAATCTGCACCACTGATTTGTGTCATGAAATCAGCTCTTCATCTTCTTTTTGCCACAGCAACAAAAGGCTGATTTATTATTGGCAAACCTGCTGTTGAAGCAGCAACACCTCTGTGTGAGTGCACTGTGACATCATGACATCAAGAGTACCGGACATTAAAACCTGTTTTCATTCTGTCTACAGTAGACGAGTTGGCAAAATATAACACTAGAAGACAATGTCAGAAAATACCAATACATTATTATTACTACTATTACTATAGTTATTTTAGAGGCATTGTGATGAAATTTAGGGGTGCTTGAGCACCCCCAAAAATTGTCTAAACTCACTGTCATTCCAAGTTTTCTCCATTTGTGGATAATGGCTCTCACTGTGGTTCACTGGAGTCCCAAAGCCTTAGAAATAACCTTTATAACCTTTTAGTCATAAGATACAATGAACTTATTTGTAGGAGGTGAAACCAAGTGTTATAAACAATAAAAACTGTCCACTGATTGCTAACTTTTTTAAATCTTTAAATATTAACACTTTTGTTCCCTTTCTTTTCAAGCCTCCTTTTATACCAATCAGAGTAAAA
Source organism: Heterochromis multidens (assembly GCA_015108495.1). Classification (NCBI taxonomy): domain Eukaryota; kingdom Metazoa; phylum Chordata; class Actinopteri; order Cichliformes; family Cichlidae; genus Heterochromis; species Heterochromis multidens. The sequence goes on from VUQS01063461.1 coordinate 12,523, forward strand.
CCGATGGAGCAAATGACCAAAGGGGCTGAGCTGAACTGTAAACACGCCTCGATAGCTTATGCTATCGAGGCGTGTTCTAGTAGACCAAAGCCGGAGTGACGGAACCTTGGGACAAATCTGAAATAATGATCTTCTATCCCTGCCAATACAGTAGCTCACTCAAATCCCACTTGGAGAGCTTGCTGGGGCGGCAGGCTTGTGTGCAGTCTACAGTATCAGCGCCTCATGAAAGAGCACTCCCGCCCCTTCTCTCTGCTGTGGGTGAATCAATATTAAGCACTCTTCATCCCCCTCTCTGGATGCATCAACAGCACTGAGCCCTCAGTAGCGGCAAGATGCCATTTGACAGGCTTTGGAGATTTTAATTCAGGCACCGATTTTAATAGCTTCAGTCCGTGGAAGTGATTTCCTGTCGGGATGAGGGATGCTAATGCCTTGCTACAACCTTGTTTCAGCTACCTTAGCATTCAGTTCAGTTCAGGTTTGTTTATATAATGCCAAATCCCAACAACAGTTGCCTCAAGGCACTTTGTACTGGAAAGTAAAGACCCTGCAGTATTCTGGAGAAAACCCCAACAATCACACATATGAGCAGGCACTTGGCGACAGTGGGAAGGAAAAACTCCCTTTTTAACATGAAGAAACCTTCGGCAGAACCAGGCTCAGGGAGGGGCAGCCATCTGCTGCAACCGGTTGGAGGGGTTAGAGGAAAGAGAAGAGAAAGAAAAAACGAGCCTAGGGAGACAGGACAAAAGAACACCTTATTATGCTTGGTGTAGTATTCAGAAGAGGCAGAGTGATATTTGAATGTGTTCACAAAATTTCCCTTTCTGTGGCCGGCCGTGGCCTCAGTTTCATTTCCATATGTTACACTTTAGTTTGACTACCAGTTAGTCAGCAGTCTTACAACACAGGCAGGGATTACTAACATGCAGTTAGATGTTTCACAGCACGAGCCGCTTTGCTTCACAACCCTTTTATTAAACATTTAGATGATAATGTTCCCAAGTGTGTCCTCTCTCTTGAAATGTGTCCCAAAAAAAAAAATCTTTATTTTGATTCTGAAAAGTAGCTGTGATCTGTCTGGGTGGTTTTTATCTTTTCTTCTGTGGGAATCATCAAACCTGCACAGTTGAAAAGTAACCAATCAGCTAAACTACTACATTTATACATTTATTCATTCCACTTTTTCTTTCTACCATTTTTTTCCCTCTCCTCTCCTTCATAAAGCCTTCTTCTCCTTTCAGACAGCACTTGGCACTCCAAATTTTCAGTACTTGATGTTCCTGTTACCATAACATACAGTGCTTTCTGAATTCCCTATATGTATTTATAATTCACTGTATAAGATTTTTACTTTCAGACAAGATTTCCCTAAAAAAAAAAAGAAAGAAAAAAGAATCACTTGAGCTGGACAAATAGAGCACATTAAAGCCTGAATTCACCAGTCATTCATCCACCCACCATTTTGCAGCCCAGCTCTGCCTTTCTGTCTCTATCCATTTAATCCATCTGCCGATCTAAGGTGATACAATGTGAGGTTTAGTCAGTTTGGATAAACCTTTTAATCGTAACTGCGCAGTGTTTGAGCTGAGCTGGGGATCTTGTATTAGTGGAGCTCACTCCATGAAAATGGGCCTTTGGCAACTTAGAAGTCAATATTGCAATTCTGAATTAGATTAGATAAAAATTTAAAGATTGCTTTGGGTTTTTATTGTAGCAGGAGCACAAAGCAGCCATGAAGAAACACAAGTGTGTAAAATAATACTGCAAAGAACCAGATAACAAAGTGAACATAATTGTATGGTGTCTTGATAATAGATTTCTAAGAAGTAACTTGATCTTCATGTTTTCTGGTGCACATAAAACAGCGTCTGGTATGTGTGCTGACCTACACATGCAGATTAGAAAATGCACGTAACACTATCAGATTATAATTGCTCTTTGACTTACAGTAACATGCTTTGTGTACACGTTGTGTGTGCAGGCGGAGATCCGGACCAGTTTCGAGGAGCTTTACCGGATGATGTCACAACGGGAGGAGTTCCGCTGGATGATGCTGAGGATCAAACGCATGGCTGAGCCGTGGGTCAGTGCCATCCGCTCGCTGGCTGCCAAGCAGAACCTGGGCAAGAGGCGGAAGAAGAAGGTGGGCATGATATATAGTGCACTGGAGGAATGAGGGAATCAAGTGAGGGGGCTCACTGTTTATTATGGTTTTTGTCCACATAGGTTTTGTGTTGGACTTTGTTTTTGCTCTTTTCACGCAGGAAGTTGCTCATTTCTGTCCTACAGTTGTTTTTGTATTTCTAAAGAGTTCCTGCAGCCTGCAACGTTAAATGTGTCACTTCCTCTCAGCCAGGAAAGACCCACTAGACAGTGTTCAGAGTAATGGATAAAAAGCTTTTGTGAGCTGGATGTGCTGTTGGTGTATTATATATAGAAGTTGGTGACACAGTACCAAAGTATTGAGTGAAACTCCCAAGTTTCCTCAACTAAAAGGGAAGAATGGTGCTTTCAGAAAAATATTAGTACTGAATAAGTGAAATGCTAATATTTATCTACCTAAAAGTGAGCAGAATGCAGCCTTTTCTAGAGCTTTCTCAGAACAGCCTGTTGAAATAAATGCACCACTTTTACTCACGCATACCAGTGTACACCCAAAAACACTTTCACACACTTACTCACATTTGTAGACCGTCCCACTTCTGCTCAGAGAAGATCTGATGCTGCGAAAGGACTGACATAGATATTCCATTGTGTCCTAAGCTAGTAGCTGCTCCCAGCTCTGAATAACCGCACATTTTCCTCTGCCCTTGTGAATAATTCACATCGCACTCCCTTGATACCTTAGTGCTAAAATAAAGTAGCATCCCCTTATGCAGAACTCAGAGTACAAGAAACAAGAACTCTCCCGATCTTACCTGGCCATTGCTTTTTTTGGTTTGTCTCTTAATTAAACAAAGAGCATTTTCTCATGAGAATTTCAGCTGCTAATTTCTCCAGGATGTTAATCTGCACATATTAATCCTTGGCAAGTGTGTTGTGGGACTCAGGCTCACTGTCAGCAGTGAAAAATGTGTTGGTCACTTTGAACAAAGCCTTCTATTACTTTCTGTTCCTGCTGTGGAACACTATGTTCCCCCTCAGCAGCTGAAAACCATCCTGTGTGCACTGTTCATATTTTACTTAAGTTGTATGTGTTTTCTCAGCATGTGCACTGTTCACCTGTTAGTATAAGGAAAACTAGAACTGCTTTTACAGCAAAACCTCTTTATCATGCTAAACATGGTAAAGAGGATTTTCTTGCACTCATACTAATCTTGCTAATCTTTTCAGAAGGGAAACCAGTGACATGTCTTTTATTAGTCCACTCTTCTTGTGTGGTATGGTGGATCAAAACTGCCAAAACCTGAAATAAATAAATTACTCAGTAAATGTATTAATATGCCATTAAGTGTGTAAAAACTTTACAAAATAAAATTTGAATAGTCTTTCCTGACCTGTTCTGGTACCAGTCAATCAAGGAGATATAGCTGACCCCATGACACTTTGAATAACTCTGTTCTTATTTGCATAATAAACCTGAAATGTACATATAAAAATATGTTAAAAATATTATACCCATGTAAATAGGTTTGGGTAACTAAATTAGGGATTGCAAAGCAAAAATAATACAGAAACAGAAGAAGAACAAAAACATACTAAAAATGGACAAATTATTAAATTAACCAGAAAGTTACAAAGGAAAGAGACTAAAGAGGGCAAATAATGCAAAGGTAAAAAATAATTTGTTAATTAATGAAAATCTAAATTTATTTTTTGTATATTTGGTGCATTTAATGGATAAATTAAATTCATTAAATATATAAAATTAAAACGTGTCATTTTGGCAGTTTTTGTGCTCCATACGTCCAGGTGTCACAGCTGTCTTGTATCTACTGTATAATCTCCCTTTTATTACACATTCACAAACATTGAAAATTATCCTCATCTTTTAAATGAAATGCTGTGCTACATTAGCTCCTACTGTTACTTTTTAAAATTCCTCCTACTTTTCCCTCCATCAGATCTTGGTCCACTTGGGTCTGCTGACCAAGGAGTCTGGCTTCAAGATTGCAGAAAACGCTTTCAGCGGGGGCCCACTGGGCGAGCTGGTCCAGTGGAGTGACCTCATAACCACTTTGTACCTGCTGGGCCACAACATTCGCATCTCTGCTTCCCTCAATGAGCTCAAAGAGTAAGAAGCAAAGTGTTATTAAATTGTCCATTTAAAGTGGACTGATGTGCTAAGACAATATACAAACTGCACTCCTGTAGCGGATGATCATGCATAAATAACTGAATAAAACAATATATGGGGATAAGGTGTTTCTCTGTATAGTCAAACCAACACCTTTAAAATCAGTATTAATCTTATTTAACTGAGTGTAAATTTATTTAAAGCTCTCACAGGAGCTCACTTTGGCATGGATACAGTTTGGTGTGAACAGTCTTCAGTCTGGTCTTTCAGACTAAACAAAGTTGTTTGTCCTTGTGGTTTGAATATTCTATTCTCACTATTATATTGATGATTTTTGCCTTTTGCTCTGGGATAAGACAAAATTTCCAAACCCAATTACAATCATTATTACAACCTGAGTTTGGCAAATTCCTTCCTCTGTTGTATACGTGCTTGGCTTTGATCACTGGCCTTTTAGAGGCTGCCTACCATTTTGACTATTTTGACATGTGGATCAATTTGTTGAATGAGAGTTGTTTTGGGGTTTTTTTTTTCCCCGATCTTTTCTCCACAGGATTATGCGAAAGGTTATGGGAAACAAATCTAGCTGCCCCACCCAGGGCGATAAGGTGGTAGAGCTTATATACATCGACATCGTGGGTCTCACCCAGTTTAAGAAGACACTGGGGCCTTCCTGGGTACACTACCAGTAAGTATATTTTTGTTTTACATTTGAAGGCCGTTAAAGTATATTTTATTAATCAGCTTATTTTGCTCTTGGGGTTCTACGAATGACCATAAACAGTTTGGAATTTGGATTCAGGATTTGCAGCCATATGTTTTTTTTGGAGCTTGGCCACAAGGGCTGAAGTGTTTTGTTCTACTATGCCGCACACCTGTTTTTTAATGCTGTAAATTTGGGCATTTTAACATGGGATTCATGGGATTCGGAGCCAACCTCAAGTGGACATGAGAGGAACTGCAGCAGCTTTTGGCACTTCCACATTAGAGGTTGCCTCTTGGTATAAACCTAGGCAGGTTGATAACTATGGAGACACCAGAAGGGAGAAAGAAGAGTATTCTATTTCAAAATCTCAAAACCAACTAAGAAGTTGTAAGAAGTTTAGAAGCTGCTAGCTTGCTAACTTGGTAACTAGCTTGCCTGAATAACGTATTATGATTCCTAAAAATCACACTAAAATACAGATACGTGCTACATGTTGTGAATGTGAAGACCATTTTAGACATGAGTAGAAATCTTGCAGAAAGATATCTGATGTATTACAGTAAAAATATTAAAATAAATGAATTGATCATAAACATTAACAGGTGACAAATTCACAAAAAACTCAGCAGGGATAATTTTACACGAGAAAGTTTAGTTTAGGACTTCATTTTGTATTTTTCTCTACATAAATGAAGACTTTCCCCCCCAAAAATCAAATCAGTCACATTGGACAGCTAGAAACATTTCATATCATTTACTTCTTTATATCTGCCAGTTAAATATCATGTATAGTGATTGAGGGCTGTACCATTTCCCTTTCCTCATGTAAAATCTGTGTACTACTGCTGCCAACTGTGGTTTAACAGCCCTTCTCACGTAGGCACATGTCGTTGGGTCGAGGTTTGTCTGGCACTCATTGGGACAAAGAGTCTATTTTCTGCTCATACATTGCCACAATTTCCCAAAAGGCCCAAGGAGCGTCTGTTGTCCATGATGTTGTGGCCAAGTCTGTTCTCTCTCCCCAAGTACTCCACTGAGGACTGTAGATTAGGCCTTCGTGGTTTGTTTTGAAAAAGCCTCCCATCAGCTCCGACTGACAGGAAAAAAGAAAGAGAAATAACTCTGGGGGAGTAATGGCCCTGCCGGTTCCTCCTGCTTGTCACCAGGTTTTGTTTGTCTGCAACTGAACACCTTAAACTGCATCCGCTCGCTTTAAGCCCTGAGGAAATTGACTCAGCCTCAGGTGTAATGTAAGGTCCAGATGCTATTTTCTGTTCTAATTTTCCTACCATTATTGAGCAGTTATGTCAGAGCAGTTTATGTCACTGTACACTTTGTATGCACTTTGTGAAAGAAGACCTGCAGTTCAGGTTGGAAACATTTTTTCTACTTTTCTTTCTTTCACTAAGTGTAACCTAATCTTTTTCCTTGCATCTGCCAGTGTCTTTTAGTTTACTGTCTCCTTTTCGAAGTAAATAACATCTCTTGCCTTTATGGCGTGAAAATCCCCCAATCCCTTTTTGAACCCATTTTAATCTCTTTATATTGATACAGAGAGGTACCCGATGCACAGGAGAAGCCAGATTTGTTTGCGTTTCAGACACAAATTCTTGAAAGCAATAAACTCTGATGTTATTTTCTCTTTTTGGTTTATTTTTTTTGTGTTTAGGGACAGCGCAAACAAGTTTGTCCAGGCTGTTTGTGATTAGTTTGGTTTTTTTGTTGCCCCAGTCTTCTGGCTATCAGTCTTTGTGTTTCATACCACTCTGTAGAAATGGGAATACTCTGAGTTTTTGTTGTTTTCTTGGTGTAAACTAGAACCAATTATATTGGCCTATTGTTCAATTTCATTTAATGCTTTTCTCCTCTTGTTTGATCCGGCTTACCGCCAATGGTGTAATGGTTAACACGTTCCCTTGGAAAGTGAAAGGTTGCTGGTTTGATTCCAGCTGGAAACACAAATTCCTTTTGGGGTTGTGTCAGGAAGGGCATCCATCATAAAACTCTGCCAAATCAAATCGCTACCTGCTGTAGTGACCCCTTGTGGCAAGGGAACAACCTGTTTAATCAGCTACAATACCTTTATCTGCTTTATTCAATTCAATACAGTTTTTTTATATAGCACCAAATCACAACAACGGTTGCTTCAAGGTGCTTAATTTTGTAAGGTAAAGACCCTAAAATAATACAGTGAACCCCAACAAATAGACGACCCCTTATGAGCAAGCACTTGGCGACAGTGGGAAGGAAAAACTCCCTTTTAACAGGAAGAAACCTCAGGCAGAACCAGGCTCAGGGAGGGGCAGCCATATGCTGCGACCAGTCGGGGGTGAGGTTAGGAAGACAGGACAAAAATCCACTGGATGTTAATCTGTCTTTAAGTAGGAGACCTTTTCAGTTAGCGTCCTCACAGGAAGTTAGCAACAACTAAGGAATGCTAGAAATGTGGACTCTGTTTGGTGAAAATTTCAAAGTTAGGTAGATTTTTTTGACATGGTATAGTGTCAGAGGCTTTAGTCAACAAAATTAAGTAACACAATCAGCTAAAAAAAAAACTTTAGAAGGGTCAAATAATTTTCTAAAAACGTGCTCTATCAAACTCTTGATTTGTCTCTTTATGGTAAAGGTTGTGAGCTGAAGCTAATGCAACTGAAAATGTCTATTAAAAAAATTAAAAATTAAAAATCAAACCTCTTCTGATCATTTATTGGTGTTTATGTGATACATTTAATTTGATTACATGAAATTAATACTAAAGTAATTTTCACAGATTTGATTATAAGCATTATATTTTACCATCTAAAAACATGCTCAACCAAATAGTTGAATAGTCACTTGGGGTAAAAGTTGCAATGCCAAGATGATCGATTTACAATTTTGATGAGATAATAAAAAATCTTATGAACATTCATTGTTGTTAACATCAAATTTGATCTTGTGTCATCATATACTTGAGGAAAAAAATATGAGATCTTTTAAAAAGACTGTAAATATGGTAAATGCTTGGAAAAAAAATATGCGTATGTATTACCATTATCAGTAATTCTACTAACCGGTATATATTAGTATACTGACATATTACAAGCATTGTAACAGTGCATGATTTGTCATTTTGGGTTTTTTTTTTGTTTAAGAAATAATAGATGGACTCCAAAACTTTTTATGGAGTAATGCCATGCAATTTGATGCCTGTGGGATCATGCATCTGTCGACTGTCAAATGGTGGAGCAAAGAGGCCCATACAAAGATAAATATACTGTGCCATTCACTCAGTCATGTCTACAGTCAACATATAAGTGATACTGATCTTTCTCGCATGCTGGTACACATGTACAAGACCCTAGTGAGGTCAAGGCAATGGCACTTTACCCTGTTTAGATATATCTTTGACATATGCATCTCACTGTTGGGTTGTCTGTAAGAGAGACTGTAACCTATTGAACAAGAAACCAATATCTTATAAAAGGTTTTGTTTGCAGTTGCTCACAATTTGAAGTTAGTCAACATGCCAGCATCTAAAGCTGACTGACCATTATCCTCCTCCTAACCACACATTGTTTCAGAAGGAGCAGTACATCCCAAGACAATCATAACCACTACCAGATGTGTGTTAGCACAAGTACAGACATCTGCCACTTCAGTGTGACAGGCTGGAATGGTGCTACCTTTCCAAATGGTTTGTAAAGGTGTAAATCCCAGAAATACAATATTTTACTTGACATGAATGCACACCAACAGTGCTTTGCAAAATACCACCAAAAATAAAGGGGATCTAATGCCCCAAAACTAGCTGTTGCAGGTGTTTCTGTTGCACTAACACACAAAGATATGTTTAAGGAAGGTTTGTGGCTTTTGCTGAGAACTTTTAACACAGGCCAAGAATTTTATTTGATTTTCACTAATCTGGTTATGTATTCTGAGTTTTACCATAAAGGGAAATCTCAACCATTTGGTAGTTATTTAAAAATAAGGTTGTTTGAAAAAAAAATAAATAAAGATTATTGTTATTGTTGCCCCAGATTAATAAAAAATACAACGAAAAAAATGTTTTCATTGTTTTTTTCTTGGTGTGGCCTTTAAATGGGATACACATTAAATTACATATGAGACAATTTCTCTTTCACTTCTTTTGTTGAAGTGATATTTACTGAATACAAAACCAAAGAAAAACACCTTCATTTGTATCTCATTAAGATGAAGTTGAGAAATGTTGTAATAGGCATACAAAAGGCCCAAACATTTCTTTGTTTGTCAAGTTTAAAGGCTGACTGTTTGTTTTAAATATTCTTTCCTAAAGCCCTAGGAAAAGGTTGGAATGATGTTAGAAAATAATCAAAAAATTTAGTGAATCAAATTTTCCATCATAACTGAAAGAAAGAAGAACATACACCCATCAGCCTCTTTGTTAGGTACACCTATTCGACTATTTCTTAACGCAAATTTCTAACCAGCCAATCACATGGCAGCAAACAACTGCATTTAGGGATGTCAAGACAACCTGCTGAAGTTCAAAGCAAACATCAGAATGGGGAAGAAAGGTGATTTAATTGACTGGCATGTTTGTTTCAACAAAGTTTCTGATTTGTGTGTTGATCTGATAGATTTTGTGAAACACGCAGTTTCTATTTTGTTCCCTTTTTTGAATTGAGAAGATTTTGTTTACTCTGCTTGTTTTTTTATTTTCTTCTGGAGAACAAAATTGTTTGTTTTCTCTTTTGTTATTCAGACTATTCATGAAAAAAAAAAAATAGAAACAGCCTTTCCAGTTATGATAAGGCATTACCCTTTGTGGGTTTCCAGTTATGCAGTCAGTCTTTTAACATGATTTACATGGTGTAGTTTGGCAAGAGGCATGAAGTTTCTGTTTCTGGTCTCAGTTAAATATTTAGATATTGAGTGAAAATATTAATCTACGAGTACTATTGAGAACCCATCATTTAAAATCTCAAATAACAAATATTAAAAAAAGACTCAATAAGCATTAAAATTCCATGTGACTGATTTATTATTAAATCTGATGTTGTTAATCTTGTACAAAGCAGCATTTTACTGCTGCACAGTGGGTTCTATCAAGAGGCTGAGGTGAAATTGGATAAATTAACCTCTTTGGGTCTTAAGGAATTACTAACAAAGAACTATGCAAGAGGCTGTAATAACCACTGATAATATCATACCGTTTATATCTATCCTTGTTTAATGTGTGTAATTATATGTAATTATTATTGTGACAGCTATTCCTTTTTAAATATATACACTTTATATATGAAACAAAAATAATATAGGAGATAGAGTCATGTAAAATTCCCCTCCCTGTAATATTAACTTATAATTGTGTAATTAAATTCAGTCTTACTAATAGAGTTGATTAGTGTTCAGTGATTACAATGATGAATATTTCTTAATGTGAATACTCTCCTGTGTGCTTTGAACCCTCCACCATAACAAGAAACAAAGACTCCAGAAGACAGATGAAATAAACCGTCTCTCACCTTTGTGTGTCAGCAGCGCGTCATCCAAGAATTCGGCGGTGGGTCTAAAGTGCACCGAGATGTCAGCGTCAGGGAAGTCGTCCACCTCGATGCCTACATACTTGATGTTCATGCCAGCGTAGAAAGACTCGTTGGTGTAGACTCCTGTGCCGTGAGCTGTGTTCAGTATGTGTGTGATGCCCATTCGCTTCAGACGGGCCTTGTTCACTGCAACAGTCCTGAGAAAAAACAAAAAACTTATTGTCTTACTGCAGCTTTGTAAATGTAAAAGAAAGCCTCCACTGAAAAAGAAATTTCAGGAGCATCACACTCTAAAGTTGATTGGAAGAAGCTGGAAAAAGAGTGTGTGATTAAGCGCAGGGAAATAAAAGCCCCAAAGTTATTTTGTGACATTGGAAGCAGCTGTCTAACTGAAGGTCTATTTCTCAGCCTGTTCTGGAGCTTTCAACCACATCACACAGTCTTCATCAGCTAACAGGGTTGGTTCAGTTAACATGGAACATTTTTCTGAGCACTTTTAGGACTAGACTAAAAAATGGTAAACTAATTAAATCCACAAATATAGACAGTTTAATTTGCACGAAAGCTCTGGAACAAGTTGGTAAGTAGATATTGACTTGTTTGTGCAGATCACCTGTTTCTTATGTTGAGTTCAGCATGGATGGGAAGTTCTAAAATTTAACACTGAGCTGATGAAGTCCATGTGTTGGAAATAAAGCTCCAGATCACAAAGTGGACTTTGTAAAATCAATTAGGAGAGTAAACTCAGTTCTAAGTGAATGAAGAGGTGGAATTTGTCTAACATCTGGGACCATTTCTATAGATCTTAATTTCCAGCTGTCCACCTTAAGGTTAAATGAAGGAAGTGATGAGAATTGTTAGAAAAATTTGCATCCTGTTCCATTGCATCTCATGGATTCTTGCCAGGAAAGCAAGAACATGTGCAAAATCATCAAAAACACATAAAAATGTAACAGGACACTCTGTGAAGTTCATCTCCCAGCACAGATTTATCTTCTTAAATAACTGTGCTGATGACACTGAACTGAAAATAGTCCTCTGTGAAGACTTATGGAAAATTAATTGAAGAAAACTCCTAGAATGCATTGAATAACCCCAAATATAAATTTTAGTTTGACCGTGCTTGCCAAACTGTTTGGAGACTCACTTCTCAGCAATGAAGATGTTGGGCCACACCTCATCCACAGGGTTAATGGGAGCCTCCAGTCGGTCCTGCACTATGGCTCTCTGGATGTCTAGCACACAGGGGGTGTTGTAGGGGCTGCGGTCGTCGGTCATGTCCCTGACACGGTTGTAGAGATCCTCCACCATCAGCTGCTCTGCCGTTTCCAACATGGATTCTGGGATGGACTCAGAGCGCACGCCCCGAGGTGGTAGCTCTGGGGAGGTAAGATAGTAATAAACATGTAACAATGGGTGATTTTCAGTTGATTTGTTGATTTTGTGGTAATTCATTAAGAATTTAATGAAACAAGCAGAATCAAAGAGATGATTGTGATTGATGTTGGTACACTCTGCTGCTTTGTAAGCTGGCTTGGGCCTGTATCTGGCTGGACCTTGGACCAGGATCAATTTGGGCTGATTTAAGGTTAATTTTCAGAGTTCATTTGTTGCTTTTTTGATAAGACTTTAAGAATTTAATGATCATCATAAAGCTGATTGTAACTGAATGTTGGCACACCTGGCTGCTTTCGATTAAATAGCCTGACCCATATCTGGCTGGACTTTGACGATACAAACCAGGTTAAGTTTGGACTGAGAGTAAACTCCAGCCAGCTTTAATTGGGGCGGCTTTGTATGTTAGTAGGCACCGAGATGTTGAATATGGAGCTGCCAGGCAGGAGGAAAAGCTGAAGACCACAGAGGAGATTTATGGATGTAGTGAAGGAGGACATGCAGAGGGTTGGTATAACAGAGGAGGATGCTAGGGATAGGATGAGATAGAGGCAGATGATCCACTGTGATGACCCTTTAGGGGTGATGTCTTTGAATGATTGGACAGCATACATCTTTAGCGCCTTAAAAAAAAACAAGAATTGGGTGCAACTATGAAAGAAGGTTTTCTTTCATGATATTGCTTGAACTCCACATATATCACATGAATTAATAATGAACAGTTTAAGGTCTCCATTAAGATAAGATAATAAAAAAAAAAGTTTCCAGTGATAGAGTGTTATAAGACATGCTGCCTCTCATGGCACATGTTCTGCTTCAGAATGAATCCAAGCATCACGAATCAAAGATCTTGAATAAAATCACTCCAACTGTCATTCTTGGTAATTGTTTTGTGTCTTTCCTGATTGTCTCTGTTGTTACTTCCTGTCTTATTTTGGTAATTTTCCTTTGGTTGCTGTACTTCCTGCTGTTTAGTTATGTCTATATTCTTTTATAGTTCTGCTCTTTTGCATGTGACTTCTCCAACTGTCTCTTTTACCTCTTGTCTCCCTTGTGCCCCTGCTGCCTGCTCTTAGTACTTGGATTCACGTTTAGTTTGGACTGTTTGAACCTTCCTGGAATTTATCCTTTTATGGATTTTTTTGTGAAGATGAATCAGCTTAGGATTAAGAAGCTTTTGTTCAGAGTTCCTGCATTTAGCTCCTCTCCCCTGTGAAATCATAACAGCTATGTGACTCCTAAAGGAGAGACAGGAATTTAACATGTGTGCAGCTTCAAAAGAAGCATGTCATTAATGCAGAAACCAGTCGCCACAGCTGTCCTCATCAGCGGTCATCTTACTCCCTACAGATGAAACCTGTTTTGATCATTAAGCTACCTTTAATGCAGTCCAACTTCAGAGGAGAAATTCGATGAAGCCGCGGATCTCAGATGTGTCACATTAAGTTAATTTCCTCAATCAGCTTCACGGCGCTCCTCCAGCGGGTCACGTCTCAATCTAACAAGATGAAGGAGTGAAACGTGGATTGGCTCTGATTGAAGACTGTTGGACCACATTAGTCTTCATTGTTTCACACACTGCATATAAACGAGGAGTGAAGAGCGCGACAGAGTCTGATTCCTGCTCAGTCCTCATCTGCCCTTGGATGACTTTTGAAACTTTAGTACAGCTGGATGAAGAACAGAGAAATTCATCTGATTGTGGTTTACATTAATCAGTAAGAATCCCCCCAGAGCTTTGCAAATACAAATCAAATTTCAGATTAAGGCTGGCAAGGAATCATGATATAAAAAGCTGATTTTATTTATTTGTTGTACACAGGCATCTAATGTCTGCTCTGAATACTTTCCATCAGTAGTTTCTGATTAAATTATATTTTTGCTATTTTTGTTTCCTTTTTTTGCTGAAGATAGCTTCCGTGCGATCATTATTCTGCTGCTTTCCTTATGGATTGTATTTTGGATCAGGTCTGATTATCTTGTCGGTCTGCTCTTTTTAAAAATTCATGTGTGCACTTCAGGTTTGGCCGGGTTTTTTACTCCTTCAAAACTCATGTAAAAGCTTCCCAGAAGCTCAGATATTGTTTTACTTCAGGGCTTTGTGAGGCCTGTTTACTTCATGAGGGTCTACATGGCCCTGTCTCCAAATCAGTCTCACACATCATCATGAGGAATATTGGGAATTCTGCTGAAGCCTGGCAATAAGATTTTTCTAAGAAAACTAAATTAACACCAACTTGTTTAGAATTCTGATAAAATATGTAAAGAGCAACCTGAGCCTGTTTCCTGTGTCGTCTCACCCTCATTGATGATCTTCTTGGCAGCGATGGCTGACGAGAGGTGGATGGGCTCCATGAAGATGCTCTCAGCATCAGACCCAGAGATCATGGAAAACCTGGACTCTGAGGTCATGGAGAAACTGGGAGGCACAGACAGAGAAGTTATTATTCATGAGAACCACGTGACTAAAACTAAGAACTTAATGCGTCAGCTGGCACTGAAATGTAGATTATGTTAAATCTAGTTAATGCATGAGCTTGTAAAATAAGGTTGAGACTCCAGCTTAAGGTCAGAGATGTGCAGAGATTTTCTCCCTTTTCTTTGTAAAATCACTTCTTTCTGCATCAATTCAGGGTTTAGTGAATTGTAAACCTGTAGATGCTTATTTATATTTCTTTTACAGTGTTTCTACTCTTCTGAATTTTGCATTTTGCCTTCTTTGATGTCATTTCAAAAGGTTCACTTGGTTCATTTAAAGTTTAAAGTTTTTTTACTCTGATCAGGAGCCTCTGCTTCAACAATACTGAAGCCAATTTGAACATTGTGGAAAAACTTTTTGCAAAATGTAACTTTAATATTTTAAGGTTATGCTGAACTAATTAAAAAACTAAAATTATTTTTTCGGATCCATAATACGTGACAAAAATATGCTAGTTGAGACACCAAAAGAGCTCCAATACTCCCACCAAGGCTGCAGAATTCAGCATTTTTCATTTTAAACAGTATGGCACACAAACTTCAACACCTCTTCTTTACAGCTGTGGTCAAAAGTTTACATCCACTCATCATGGGCATGAATGTCATGTCATGTAATTTGGGGATTTTAATGATTTCTTTGAATGATTGGACAGCATACATCTATACATCTTTAACGACTTAAAAAATAAACAAGAATTAGGTGCAAGTATGACTTTATTTTGGATTTTCTCTAATCCACACAGGGTCAAAAGTATACATATAGGCTCAAATATATACATACACTCACTTAAATCTTTTAATAAGTGGTGCTGAAGGTTCTACAAAGTCTTTTAACTTGGCAAGGCCAAGGCCTATTAACTTCTCGTTAATTATCATGATTAACTGGTAGTCTCTCTTTGCCAGCATAAAAAGGATTTGTTTGACAGCCCTCATTGGATTTACCAATACTCAGAACAATGGGAAAGTCCAAGAAACTCAGTGAAAATCTGGAGAATTGTAGATTTACACAAGTAGTAATAGTCTTTTGGAGCCATTTCTAAACAACTGCAGATTCCAGGATCATCAGTTCAAACAATTGTACGTAAGAAGAAGTTATTCAGATATGTCACCACTTTGCCAAAGTCTCGGAGAAGACCCAAACTGTCATCCTCAGAAGAGAGGTTAGAATATTCAGGAAAAACCCAGGAACCACCAAGGCTCAAGCCTGCCATGAACTGGAAACTGCTGGAACATCAGCATCACTGTCCACAAAGAAGCCAGATTTACATCACCGTGGACTCAGAGGGTGCTGACCGAGAAAGAAGCCCCTGCTCCAAAATCGAAACCTTCAAGCTCAACTGAAATTTGCAGCTGCCCACATGGACAAGTCAAATGCCTTGAGCTATCTGGCCACAATGACAAGAAGTATGTTTGGGGGAGTAAAAGTGAAGCTTTCAAACCTAAGAACAATGTACTAACTGTCAAGCACGGTGGTGGTAGCATCATGCTCTGGGGCTGTTTTGCTGCCAGTAGTACTGGTACATTGCACAAAGTGGAAGGAATAATGAAGGCGACTACCTCCAAATTCTTCACATACACAACTTCACCTCAAATCAACAGCTAGATGGTTGAAACTTGGACACAGTTTGGTGTTCCAACAGGAAAATGATCCCAAACACATCAAAACCGGTTTTGGATGGATAAAGCAGGTTTACATTAACCTTCTGGAATGGCCTTCCCAAAGCCCAGACTTCAACTCTATTGAAAACAGAATTATGCCAGAAGCTTGTTGATGGCTACCAAGAGCGTCTGGTTGAGGTGCAACTTGCTAAGGAACATTTAACCAAATATTAGTGGGGGTATGTATGGATTTGACCCTGTATGTATACTTTTGCCCCTGTGTGGATTAGAGAAAATCCAAAACAAATTCAAACTTGTGCACACAATTCTTTTTTTTACAATCATTCCACCCTGGGAAAAAGAACAGTTCAAAGAAATCATTAAAAGCCCAAAATTACCATGACATGAGTGTATGTAAACTTCTGACCACAACTGTAGCTTGCATAGAGCCTTCCTCTGTAAACAATGACCACGATTTATTACACATTTCATACACATTATAATGGTATAGAAATCTGTAAACTCTACATCAGCCTCATGTGTTGCTGCAATATACAACTGCACCAAAAAATACTTAATATAAAAGCTGAAGTATGGCTTCAGCTGTACCAACGATGTCAACAGGCCTCAACCCAAGTGCATTACATGTCAAGAGGTGTTGAGTAATGCCATCATGGCCCCATAAGAGGTGAAGAGAATCTTGGAAACCAAACAGCTCCTCTGAAAGGAATGTGAGCCACTTCAAAGGAACGCTCGATTTTAACTAGAGGCAGCAAGTTGGACTGAGCTAAAGTGATGAGTAAGGAGGTGGAGGCGAGGTATATGGAGTGGCTAGCTGCTGCAAATACAATCAAAACAAGAACTGATATCAGACATGAAAATTTGGTTTGTCTTTGACAAGTTTGAAAACCACCGCAGTATTCATGAGAGGTGTTTCAGACATCTCTGCAGCACCACCGTGTGTGCAAACCAGAGTCTACAATTGATTTTACACCTTCACAACCGGGGTTTAACATCTTTTTTCAAACCACAGTTATTCTCCTAAACCATGGCTGGGTTCATGCTTTGGTTTTTCTTTAGAGACAATGGAAAAACAAATATTTTATCACTTGATCATGAACAAAAATGAACTCCACTATTCTGATTAATTTCCAGTTCACTTTTCAGTTTAACCAGGCATTACACCTCCACATGGGTATCACTGTGCAAGTAGATTGAAATACAGCACCACTGATGTCTGTATAGCACTTTGTGGTCTGTTTTATAGTAATTTTTTAATAGGATTCAATGTGAAACAGAAAGCTTTTTCACAATAAAGTGGGCTTAACATACTCAATTTTCATGCACAAATTAAATTAAATAATTTAATGCTTCTAAACTAGCTGGCACACATATTTTATTGTACATGTAACTTCTTCAATTTAAGCCATTAACCATTAAGATCTGTGCTGTTTACACGAGAAGGAAACAAGCATAAAAAAGAGGTTTGCAAATTAGGAAACGGGCTTCTTAACACGCTATACATATTTATAACCCAGTATGTTCTCGTGTGTAATGAATTAATTAAGACATCTTTGGAGCATTTTGAACCAAAAAAAAGAGAAAAAAAAAAACAGTAAAAAATTTAGATACTACAGCTTTAAAAGACGCTGCTGTCAGACAGTTCTTTCATTAAAAGGAATATTAAGAGAAGACTTCAGTTTGATTAATTTGTTTAGCCCCTTTATGTTTCATTCTTCAAGGACCTGCTGCAAGAACCATGATGTTAAACAGGCAAATCTCCCTCCACATCATCACTTCCTCCTACTCCTCCAATTTATATACACCAGTCATATGCACTGGACACTTTATTAGGTACACCTTGCTAGTACTGGGTTGGACTCCCCTTTGCTTTCAGAACTGCTTTAATTCTTAATAGCACAGATTCAACAAGGTGCTGGAAACATTCCTTAGAGATTTTGGTCCATATTGACATGATAGCATCACACAGTTGCTGCAGATTTCACCACATCCCAAAGGTGCTCTACTGGGTTGAGATCTGGTGACTGTGGAGGCTATTTGAGTGCAGTGAACTCATTGTCATGTTCAAGAAACCAGTTTGAGATGCCATCAGCCATCAGAAGATGAGTACACTGTGGTCATAAAGGGATGGACATGGTCAGCAACAATACTCAGGTAGGCTGTGGCGTTTAAACCATGCTCAATTGATATTAGGGGGCCCAAAGTGTGCCAGGAAAATATCCCCCACACCACTAGCCTGAACCACTGATACAAGGCAGTATGGTTGTGTGGGAAAATCTCAGTAGATCAGCAGTTTCAACCACACCACATTCAAAGTCATTTAAATCACCTTTCTTCCCCATTCTGAAGCTCAGTTTGAACTTCAGCAGGGCGTCTTGAACGTGTCTGCATTGAGTTGCTGCCATGTCACTGGCTGATTAGATATTTGCATTAAAGAGCAGTTGAACAGGTGTACCTAATAAAGTGTCAAGGAAGTGTAAATGCATTTAAACTGGGTTAAGATGAAGTTTTACTGAAAAATTACACAGTAGTAGTTTTGGAGTAATACCAAACTTGTAAAAATGAAACACTTCTGTTAAATTTTGAACCATGACGCAGGAAGTGTGCAGCGTTTTGATGTTTAATAGAATCTCTTAATTTTGGTGTTCTGTGTTTAAATTTCGACTCTTACTTTGGGGAGGGACAGCGGAGGTAATGAGACTGGACTCCTTGGACGCTCCTCTCCTCTTCCTCCTCCTTTCCATCAGGTACCGTCTGATCGCTGCGCTCTCCACTTTCATTGGCTGATGCCATTGCAACCAATATGCTTCCTTCCTTGCTGCTGGTGAACCCAAATCACTGCTAACAGAAAAATTAAATAATAATTCATGTTCCTGTTCTCTTTAGAGAGGCCTACAAACTAAAAACAATATTCATCTGCAGTGATTCTCAACTTTTTCCTGTAACCTGCTCTGTGTTTTCACTGTTTTTTAGATCAATTTAAACAAATGAATAACAAATACAAGAACACCCACTAGAACTTCTTGATAACAGTGACACCAGGCATTTAATATGATACGAAACCTATACTTCTGTCAGCATTTCAGCTTTCATATCTCAGTTAATGCTAAAGTTTAATGAAATATACCTAAAAAGATGACATAAAAACTATTTAAACTAATAAAAAAGACCAGAAAATATATATATTTTAATAAAATGAGTGTTCAGGAGAAATCTGACCAGAATACTGTGTTGTACAGAGCCAATATCATGTCCATTTACTTTTGAATTCTTGCAGTTCCAGCACTGTGTTCAGTCAGCCTTATCTCTTACAGATTTCTCTCTGTAATGATATAAATCCGCTCAAATTAAGATTTTAAGAAGAATAAAACACGTGGAACCATCCAAATACTTATGTACTTTGATGAAACTTTACAGGTGCACAGTGATGCTTTTTTAATTTGGATAACGCAAACTCATGAAAAGAAAAACCTCTGTTTAGTTGAAGTATCAGAGGCTCTGCAAGCCTACATATTTTACTGGGTCCACCTGATTCATTAATCACTAATTTCTTACAAGGTTTTGACACTGAAACAGATCATCAGAGGTGTGGAGAAAGATTGTTTTAGTCCATGTGAGACAGAATACATTAATTTGCCTTAAATTAGACCATATTTGGTCTAAATTAAGTTAATTTATTACAAAAATATTGTTCGATCACAATAAATTAGCGGCAAACAGTGTGTACTCAGGTTTAAGCTGGTAAGTGGTGGAAGATGCATTAAAAACACTCCATTACAAGTAAAAGAATGCCCCAAAAAAGCACAATAAAATGTATTTGTACTGTATTTGTACTAAAATACCTCCAGTGACTGATATTTTGGTGTGTATTGTATTATTACAGTAATAATAATGAAGCAGCATTTCATTGTTTTAAAATTCTTTAAATGAAGCTTAGTGGTGCACAAAATGACACATCTAAGGGACCCTGAAAGCAAATATTTCCTCTTAATGTGAAATCACTGTAATTTAGACATTCATGACACTTGATGCTACTTTTTCTAACAGGAAAATGTAAGTTTGATCTTTAATAACTTCTAATTTTCAAGCAATTGCTAGGTAAAATTGTCCTGGATTAAAAAGTACAATATTTCCCTCTGACGAGCTGTGAAGAAAACATAGAAATACTCATCCTCCAAATTATACTTGATTGCAATACCTGAGTAAACACTGGTTGGCTCTTAGTGGAATTTATGGTGTTTGTTGTGGTTTAACACCCTTTAAATGAGATAAGAAAAAGCAGATTTCTAATTGCCCTGCTCTCATTAGGCTGAACATATGTAGCTTGAGGTTAGGTCTGTGACAGTGATTGTTTATCAGCCTAAAGGGAGGTCAGATTAAGCTTTAAAAAGTCTGTTTCTTTTTTTTTTTTTCTCAGCTGTGATTACAGTGAGTGGCAGGAATGAATCAAAACAGCAAATATTCTCTCAGTTATATTGATCGACAGTCAGTGAGGGTCAACAACATGCAGCCATAATTGAGATACTAAGGATTCAGGCAGATCTGAGCGTCATGTTGCTGTGAATGTGTGTGTGAGCTGAGGCCTTCCAGCAGGTCTATTTTTAAGGCGGTGACAGCTGCCTCGGCCTACAGGCCTCACAGCAGTGCTGAGACCTCACAGCTCTGAGCCTTAAACAGCAGCAGAAGAGCTGCTCTCAGATCAGATGTGTGATAACTCTCTGTAATAGTAAACAGGACTTCAGCTTTTTAGAAAACAGCCTCCTGCCTCCTACCTGAGTCAGTGAGTGTGTGTGTGTGTGTGTGTGTGTGTGAGTGTCAGTGTGTGTTTTCCTACCTCCGTCTGAAGGGTGCTCCTCTGAAGCTGACTCTGGCCGCTCTGATACAGCCTCCTAAAGTTAGACCCTCTCACCTCCCCCCGCCCTCCACCGGCCAGCCTGTGGAGACCCTGACACCCGACACCAGAGCTGTGGGGTAACTGAGTACTTTTACTCGAGTACAGGTGCAATTCAGTCGACTTTGATTTAAAAAGGCCTCATTTAAAGACACGAGATGAGATGCACATAAACAGAAGACGGCCACGAACACACTGATAAAAATACAAATTAGGGAAGTATTTATCAGAGTACTTTCACTGCACAAGGATTCAGATTCCCTTCTTTTCACTGAGCTTTACATCCTCAGCAAGATTATAATGTCTCCTTCCTTCCTTCCTCCCTCCCTTTCTTTTTTCTGTTTTCCTATTTTTTCCACTTTCTTTCTTTCTTTCTGTGCATTTCCTCTCAATTTCCACTTGTTCAATTTACGCCTTTCAAAAACTTGGTTTTTGAAAGGTGCTATATAAATAAAGTTTATTTATTTATTTAATAAAAAATATGTTACATTTAAGTTCTAAGAAAAAAAGGTACATTTGGTAAAACAATATTACCCTGACCTTGACATAGTTACACTGTTACATTAGTAAAATACATTATATTTAAGTTATTCTATAAGGTTACTGTAACATTGTCACAATGTCATCAGTTACTAATGCTGCAAACCTACCAAATTATGACCAAAAACATCATGGAATGTTTTTGTTAGTCATTTTTCTTTCGTCATGTCATCTTTTCTTTAGTCATTTACTTTTGTTGTGAGTCCTTGTCTTTTCTTTCCTTTCTTTGCACTTTCTTTTGTCCCCTTTTTAAATTAATCGGACTTTGTTCCCCCCACTGTTCCTTTCTGCCGTAGTTTCTTTCGTTGTCCTTTCTCTGTATTCCTCTGTTTTTCTCCCTTTTTCCTCACTGAGTTTCTTTCTTTGAGTCTGTTTTCAGACAGCAGGTAAACTCTTTGTGTTTCAATCACTCAGCATGATAACACGCTGGCTTTCAAAAGCAGGAAACAAAGCTTTTGTTTAAAAAAAAGAAAAGAAAAAAAATTAATGCCGATGTCTCACTGGGCTGAAACACATTTAGTTTATTAAGAAAACAAGGCATGATTGATTCCCTGTCATTAACCACATGATGAATCACTTCAGTGCTCAGAACCGTTTATTTTTCTTTCTTTCTTTCTTTCTTTTTTTTTGTTTTAATTTCATGTTTTGTAACACGACTTCCTGTAAAAAGCTGATTTTCTCAGTCAGAGGCTGGAACTGCAGTCTCCTGAGCCTGTGTGTGTGTGTGTGTGTGTGTGTTTATCTGCACTCAGCTGACAATCATCTGGACTATTTATAGCCTGAGAATGCAGCTAATTTAAGTCACACACTCACACACACACATTGATATTATGAACTCATTATTTCTAGTTTAAAGGCTTACAAAACGAATTCTAATTACTGAATGTTTCAGCAGATCAAACCTCATTTAAACTCCTTCTCTTTTCCCATGATAGTCTATTTCCACTTCACATGATGTGTTTCTACTTGGTTTCATTAGATTAAGAAGATACATGAGCCTGCATGCATGTAGAGCTAATTATGGGAAGACTTTATTTACAGTAACTGACTGAATGAAAACCAGGAAAAGCTGTGAGATGAAATAATTTCTTGAATATAAATATGTTCTTATAATAATTATAATTTCAGAGCCAGTCTGTGATGATTTCTAATCCAACCGTTTTTAAGCGGGCACATTAACATTAATACGATTATATGTTTCTGATCTGGAAATCAACTTTTTATCATTTGCTACAAAATGCATGCCTTTAATCTTTACAACACAACATCCAGTCTATCGCATGCATAACACACAGAGGCAGAAAACCTACAGCCTTTTTTTTTTTAATGTCTCTAATTTGTGAGCCCTCCATCCTGCTGCCTGTGTCCTTAAAATCAGTCTTGAAGGAAATTGAAAATAAATCTAGAGGATAGAGGAAGCTTGGCAGATTGAGAACACATAGGTGCATCCTGGGGGAATTGTTTTTTAACCCCCTATGTACAGTGCAAGTATTCACAGCGCTTCACTTGTTCCACATTTTGTCATGTTACAGCTTTAATCCAACATGGCTTAAATTCACTGTTCACATCAAAATTCTACACAAAATACCCCATAATGACAAAGTGAAAAAAGTTTGCTTGAAATTCTTGCAAATTTATTAAAAATAAAAAACATAAATATAACATATACATAAGTATTCACAGCCGTTGCCATGACACTCAAATTTGAGCTCAGGTGCATCCTGTTTCCACTGATCATCTGTCAGATGTTTCTGCTAATTGACTGGAGTCCACCTGTGGTAAATTCAGTTGATTGGACATGATTTGGAAAGGCACACACCTGTCTATATAAGGTCCCATAGTTGACAGTGATGTCAGAGCACAAACCAAGCCATGAAGTCCAAGGAATTGTCTGTAGACCTCCGAGACAGGATTGTATCAAGATATAGATCTGGGGAAGGGTACAGAAAAATTTCTGCAGCATCGAAGGTCCCAATGAGCACAGTGGCCTCCATCATCTGTTAATGGAAGACATTTGGAACCACCAGGACTCTTCTTAGAGCTGGCCACTTCACTAGAGCACTCCCTGAGCTGAAGGTTCATCTTCCAACAGGACAATGACCCTAAGCACACAGCCAAGATAACAAAGGAGTGGCTTCAGGACCACTCTGTGAATGTCTTTGAGTGGCCCAGCCAGAGTCCAGACTTGAACCTGATTGAACATCTCTGGAGAGA
>VUQS01063530.1:0-16243 GCA_015108495.1 Heterochromis multidens
CAATAAGAAAGAGACTGGGCAAAAACAGCATCCATGGGAGAGTTCCAAGGAGAAAACCACTGCTGACCAAAAAGAACACAAAGGCTCGTCTCACATTTACCAAAAAACATCTTAATGATCCCCAAAACTTTTGGGAAAATATTCTGTGGACTGACGAGACAAAAGCTGAACTTTTTGGAAGGTTTGAGTCCCGTTACATCTGGTATCAAACTAACACAGCATTTCATATAAAGAACATCATAGCAACAGTCAAACATGGTGGTGGTAGTGTGATGGTCTGGGGCTGCTTTGCTGCTTCAGGACGACTTGCAGCAGGACAATGATCTGAAACACACCAGCAAGTCCACCTCTGAATGGCTAAAAAAAAAACAAAAACAAAATGAAACCAAAATGAAGGTTTTGGATGGGCCTAGTGAAAGTCTGGACTTAAATCCGATTGAGATGCTTTGACATGACCTTAAACAGGCCGTTCATGCTGTGAAACCCTCTGATGTGGCTGAAATAAAACAGTTCTGCAAAGAAGAGTGGACCAAAATTCCTCCACAGCGATGTGAAAGACTCACTGCCAGTTATCACAAACACTTGATTGCAGTTCTTGCTGCCAAGGGTGGCACAACCAGTTATCAGGTTTAGGGGGCAATTACTTTTTCACACAGGGCAGGTAGGTTTGGATAACTTTTTTCCCTTAATAAATGAAATCATCATTTAAAAACTGCATTTTGTATTTACTCAGGTTATCTTTGTCTAATATTAGGAAAGGGGCAAATACTTTTTCACACTACTGTACCTGGATGATCTTGTCCTGCGGCCTGAGACCGGCTCTCTGTGCTGGAGAGTCTTCATCCACAGCTCTGATGAACTGGCCTGGTCTGGACTTCTCACTGTGCAAGTTAAAGCCATAGCCACTGGGGCCCTTCTTCAGGTGGCAGAGACGAGGCCGGGGCCCATCTCTCTCCTCCTACGCACACACATGCATACACACGAAAATCAGTGTGAGAGTTCAGTCTAAAATGTAACATTTTACTGTCACAATATGCATATTCATACACACAGCATGAAAATCGTTCCTCTGTTCCTCTACTGACTTTCAACTTAGACATCTTAAATATAAGCCTGTCACAGTCATGAAGAAGACAAAACAATGCTCATAGCAAGAGACAAATGTCAGATATACATTTTAAAAGTATTAAACATAATAATTAATAATTATGACTACTTAAATAAAAACAATCATTATTCAAAATGAAAAATTATGAGACACTGATTTTAAAATGAAAAACCAACACTGCATTAGGAATTAGAAAAATCAAAACAACGAAAATTTTCCATCCAATCAAATGCTTAAACACAGACACCAGTTCACTCCTCATCACTTGAATCACTCGAATTTCTCAGTTTTAAACGGTAAATGGATGGTAAATTTTCTACTCAAAGCACTTTTTACTACAAGCCGCATTCACCCAACATACACACATTCATACAGCATTTCATCCTATGTTTTTAGTGCACACACACACACACACACACACACACACACAGAGATAGATGCACTGGGAGCAATTTGGTGTTGAGTACCACTGACTTTCTGATTGGTAGATGACCTGCTCTACCTCCTCAGCCACAGCTCTGCATGTGAATTTTAAAAGTTACTCTAAAAATCTCTGAATGGTGTAAAATGTTGATGAAAGAAAAAAAAACAAAACACTGAAATGTATATGTATTGGTGTGGACTTAACCATGATAACACAATCTCTGTGACTACAGAGACTGTGTTAAGTAACATGTGCAATCATTCAAGAGAAAGGTTTTCACCAAGCAGCAACCTCTGGGGTTGAAATGAATGAAAGTGCCAAAAACTTCAGTTCCACTAGTGGCTCCAAAAGTGGCTCAGTCCCCATAGACTTCTGTGTTAAAATACCCAACTTCTGCAATTATTTGCCAAATATGGCCACAGGCACAGACTATGCTTCAGTTTTGATGAGTGAAATTCTAGTATTGTATCTTTGCATTGCTCCCATGTAGCTTATGGATGCCACTTGCTAACCAAGATAGCTAACAGCAACTAATTTCTGGCTCCAAAACGTTAACACTGAGTCTACTGCAGCTACCAACTGTCAGATACAAAAAGATGTGTGTCGAGGAAATCACTTAATATGTTAGCGGGTTTGTGGCTTCAAGTGTACAGTTTGTGCCAAACATTTTTGTTGCAACGCAGCAAGCATTAGCAGCAGGAATTAGTACTGTAACATCCCTGCATCAAATATCATATTCTAACATTCAGCACAATGCTATGGTTGGCTCTCTGTTTACTGATTATTATAATAGTTAATTCTAATATATACTTTTAGAATTCTGACTTAGATTTTTTTATGAAAACTATACATCAGTCTAGCACACAAATGACACTCTTAAATGTCTGCTATTGGCAGAGAATCAGTTGGAAGCAGAAAAAGAAAAACATCTATTTCTGAGTATGTGACACCGCCCTTTAGTCATAGATTTCTCCAAATGTGGCTTATGTCAATCTGAGATTCCACATCAACACAATCCCTAAACACAGCAGGGTTTGGACGTCATGCAACTTCCCTATTGACATACAGCAGACATGCAGCTTCTTTGAACAAATAACATCAAGTCAGACTTCACTAAATGTTCATAATGAGGTAAGACTGGTAACTGAATGAAGCAGTAGCATCCTGGCTCTGTTGCTGAGGCTAATCCTGCAGTGACCTGTGCCTATTTAAGTGTTTAATCCCACGTATGTCCATTTAATACTGTAATCACACATGTGCTCCTGTGCTGCCATCATGAACTTTATCTTTATTACAAGGCTCTTAAAATGATTGTGGATTTTCCAATACCTAATTTTCTCTCCTTTAAACATTCACTGAGAGTAAAAATAATTAATGTCTTTCACAATCCTGTCCTAAATGTCACTGTGGATAAGTGATATATGGAAGTATGGACCATTATTGCCAAAATAGAGAAATATACATACAATAAATACATACAAATTAATTATTTACTTAATTTTCAAAGTCATAATTGTAACACAGACCACAATTTCAACATATTATGTAACTTTCATGAGAAAATCATTTAAATAATTATCTTAACCTCCAACTAAATTATTCTAATTTAGTATTGTTGCCGACCTTGTCCATCCCTTTATGATCACAGTGCACCCATCATCTGCACCTTAGTGCAGTGTTGGATACTGTTGATCATAATATTTTATTACAGAGATTAGAGCATGCTGTAGATATTAAAAGTACTGCACTACAGTGGCTTGAATCATATTTATCTAAAAGGCTCCAATTTGTTCATGTAAATGGGGAGTTCTTCATATACTAAGGTTAATTATGGAGTTCCACAGGGTTCTGTGCTAGGACTTATTCTATTTACATGCTTCCCTTAGGCTGTATTATTAGAAAGCATAGCATACATTTTCATTGATATGCAGATGATACCCAGCTTTATCTATCCATGAAGCCAGATGACACACACCAATTAGTTAAACTGCAGGACTGTCTTAAAGACATAAAGACCTGAATGACCTCTAATTTCCTGCTTCTAAATTCAGATAAAACTGAGGTTATTGTACTCTGCCCTAAAAATCTTAGAGACATGGTGTCTAACCAGATACTTACTCTGGATGGCATTACCTTGGCCTCCAGTAACACTGTGAGGAATCTTGAAGTCATTTTTGACCAGGATATGTCCTTCAATGCGCATATTAAACAAATATGTAGGACTGCTTTCTTGCATTTGCGCAATATCACTAAAATTAGAAACATCCTGTCTCAGAGTGATGCTGAAAAACTAGTTCATGCATTTATTACTTCTAGGATGGACTATTGTAGTTCATTAATATCAGGATGTCCTAAAAACTCCCTGAAAAATCTTCAGTTGATCCAAAATGCTGCAACGAGAGTACTGACAGGGACTAGAAAGAGAATTTAAAATCCTTCTCCTCACATACAAGGTCTCAGTCTTATCTTAAAGACCTCATAGTACCATATCACCCCAGCAGAGCACTTTGGTCTCAGACTGCTGGCTTACTTGTGGTTCCTAGGATATTTAAAAGTAGAATGGGAGGCAGAGCCTTCAACTTTCAGGCCCCTCTTCTGTGGAACCAGCTACCAGTTTGGATTCGGGAGACAGACACCCTCTCTACTTTTAAGATTAGGATTAAAACTTTCCTTTTTGATAAAGTTTATAGTTAGGACTGGATCAGGTGACCCTGAACCCTCCCTTAGTTATGCTGCAATAGGCCTAGGCTGTTGGGGGTTTCCCATGATGCACTGAGTGTTTCTTCTTCACCCACCTCTTTTCACTCACCACGTGTTTATACGCCACTTTGCATTTAATCATTAGTTATTATTAATCTGTGGCTCTCTTCCACAGCGTGTCTTTTGTCCTGTCTCTCTCCCTCACCCTCAACCAGTCGCGGCAGATGACTGCCCCTCCCTGACCCTGGTTCTACCAGAGGTTTCTTCCTGTTAAAAGGGAGTTTTTCCTTCCCACTGTCACCAAGTGCTTGCTCACAGGGGGTCATCTGATTGTTGGGATTTTCTCTGTATTATTGTAGGGTCTTTTCTATACAATATAAGTGCCCTGAGGTGACTGTTGTTGTGATTTGTCGCTATATAAATAAAACTGAATTGAATTGAATCTTCTGATTACTGCTTCCAGCAGGATAACATGTCAGGTCACAATGCTCAAATAATCTCAAACTAGTTTCTTGAACATGACAATGACTTCACTGGACTTACCTCTCCAGTCAATAGATCTCATTCCAATCAAGCACCTTTGGGATATGGTGAAACAAGAGATTTGCACCATGGATGTGCAGCAGACAAATCTTTAGCAACTGCGTGATGATATTATGTCAATATGGACCACAATCTCTGAGGAATGTTTCTAGCACCTTGTTGAATATACTGTATACAAAAAGGAATTAAAGCCATTATGAGGATAAAAGGGGGTCCAACCCAGTACTAGCAAGGTGTAACTATTGAAGTGGCTGTGACAGACAGACAGACAGATCTCAATAGTGCATACTGAACAGTTCCATCTTATTTTGCTTTCTTAACAGAAAGTGGCTTCCATATGTAAGAAGACACAACCTCTCAACCCTTTTATAGCCAGCATGTGCACAGAGAATAACTGAGAATCCACATTAAAAAAATCCTCCCTATCCACCTGTTGTACTTCCACCACCTGATAAACACTATCAGCAGCTATCTGTAAATTATTTCCTATCAAGTGTTCTTTCAAGATCAACAACTGCAGCCTCAGCATTGAGTCAAGGCACCACCCCCTCCCTTCAGGCAATGACACTGTGGATAATGCACTGAAGCAGAGGTTTATATGAAATCAGGCAGGTTGATCATTGCTGAAACATGATGGGTGAGGGCTTGAGTTGAGGTGATAGTTGGGTCCAACCTTTGGTTGGAATCACACATTTATGACAAAGCCTGTTAATGATGATAAGGATGACAGAATAGCTGAGGTGGAAAGTTACACCACAGGAATGCTGTACGCAACAATTATTCACGAAGGCAGAATCACACACCTTCCTCTGGGCATAAGTACCCCACTAGAGCTACAACAATTGGCTGACAAATCAGTTGGCTGATATTGCAACTAGTTTGATCTTCAAATAACTATTTTAGTTATTCTTCAAGGGGAAATGGCAATTGTTAGGTTGTTGAAGCCTTATTAGATATAACAGTAAACTGAATATTGTTTGCAAAATGACTTATCAACGACATCACAAAGCTGATATTCTAAATATTCTGTGAGCACAAAACTGACTAGGGATAAGTGTCAGCCATTGACATGAATAAATGCCATTTTATTTGCCTACATGACAGTCAACAAGGCAATACTGGCCACAATTTTACTGTTTTGATTCACTCACACGTTACGTCAGTCTCATTTCCAACAGCAGGCAACTGCAGGTAGATAGCAGGTAGTGGACTAGCTGGTCAACATGGTCAACATGCACAATTTAATCC
The DNA here is from genome assembly GCA_015108495.1 of Heterochromis multidens. Taxonomy (NCBI): domain Eukaryota; kingdom Metazoa; phylum Chordata; class Actinopteri; order Cichliformes; family Cichlidae; genus Heterochromis; species Heterochromis multidens. The sequence continues at coordinate 6,024 of VUQS01063530.1, forward strand.
ATTTACTGCACCACAGGGGAGCAGAGAACCAGCCTATGGCAGAGTGGCACAGGAGGGAACCAAGAATAGACTGCCAGCCCTCTTTCTTTCACTCATACTTTAGTCTCTCTGTTGATATCAGTGAATCTACACAACAAGGGGCAAAGAAACACAGGCTTTGACTTCCTCAGCCAGGCATCTCTTGGTGGTCAGACCACTTTTTATCCCTGAATGTTCATTCTTGCCCTGCTGTTTCTATCAAGCTAGGCTCTAAGAGGCCCAAAAGGCCCAAAGTCTGGGCATGGTGACAACACTCAGCAGGGAGATGGAGGAGGGAGAGCAGAAACGCAAAGCCTGGCTAACTTTCCTGTAGATTAGACTCAAAATTGGATACGACTTAAGTGACACTTTGTGTCTGGAAGGAGTAAAATCCTCATCATTTCATGTCTTTAAACTTGAAACAGTATCATTCACTACTGACTCATTTAGCAAGCAAGTCAGCTGCTGCCCTGTGCTGTGTTTTTTCTCTCTCTCTGTATGAACAGGCTGCAGAGCTGTTTGCTAAAGCAGAGAACTGAGTAAATACAGACAGAAAAGTATATGAGAAGCAGAGAGAATGTCTTGTTATGAACTCCCTCAGCTTTTGTCTGAGAACATGATTCTTTAGTGCATCTGAGACTGATTTGACTTGTGATTTTTCAGATGATCTTTTTTAATGTACAGGAAAACCATAGTATCAGCACATTTACACACTCACACTGCAGTGACAGTGAGATTTGTATGATAATAAAAGTCCTGGGTAAAGTCCAGCAGTGTCCCTTTAACATAAACTGTTGCTAAACCAATCAGGCTGCATTTTCCTTATTGATTAACTTACCAGTTATTTTTGCAGCTAATGAATTAATCATTTGGCTGTTAAACAGGGGCTTCCCTATCATAGAAAGGCTTAGGCACAGCACCCCAGTGTTTTTGCCACATCTCTAGCTCTTAGTACATGTGTTTCCCTTGAACAGATTTTGCAATTTCTTAACACCAAAAGAGGAAAACCAAAGTTGCATCCATTAATTACTATTTACATTAGCCAGCAGGCCTACTTGTTAAATTTAGATACAGCAACCAAATTAACATTAGCGTGTACCGTGACTTGTAAACTAAACAAATGGAATCTGTGTTCATATGTAGAGTTTTTTTCACATATGAAACAGTCTACAAATCAGAGATAATGTTAGGTAATTGTTAATGCTAGGAAACCAAAACAAATGCAAACACTAACCTGTTTGACTTGACAGATGAATATTGGTTAGACAGGGTTTATATCACTGTTAACCCTGGTGGCTTCAACCAGCACAGGGGTGTGGTGGGGGGAATCTAATGTTGCACTCAGTTTTTGTAGTTCTATTTCCTATCACAGAGCACTGAATCAGAGTGAACATCGTTCACACATGGCAAAGACTGATCTAGCCTTCTATAATCTGTAATTAAGCGGAAGGATATCAGCTGAATAGATAAAACAGTATTAAGTTATACTATTTGCCTCCATCTTTATTCCTTTTGAGCTGTGTTAAACAGCTAATGGCCACAGTAGTGTCAGAATTGTCAAAGATGATTTCTGTTGCTTGTGAAAGACAATAAAGTTGTTATGTTCTACTATTACATATATTTCCAAATGCTATTTTCCAATATATACAAGATTAGTAATCCATGCATAATTTCATTAAACATGTTATGTGTTGAACAGACTTTTGAATTTAAGTAGACTGTTTACTAGTTTACTTTAAAAATGGTGAAAGACAGCATAAACAAAATAGCTAGATTTTTAGATTTAAAGAAATTGAATCCATGCTAACACGAGATCTCAGACAACAGCTAAGGAAAACCATGTAAAATAGGGGAAAACATAAAAAAATGATCATTAAAAGACAACAACAACTAACCAATTGTTGCTATTGATCTTTTCAAGTGAGAAAAACACCAGCTGTATTTATCTGTGAGCAACAGGCAATGCCTGTCCAATATCACTTAGCTTAATTGGTTGGTTGTATTGCATTGTTGATTGATGGGTTTGCACTGTACTGGTTGGTATTAGTGTGCTTGTATCATCTGCACATGTTACTTGTGATTAATCATAACCAAGCAGCAACTTCTGGGACTGAAAAATGAAGCCAAAGACAGGCGTGCCAACATAGGCAGCTATCGCCCATCAACATCTGCGAGGCTTCACCTCCACTAAACATGTCACTGAACTGGACCTCTCTACCCTGTTTGTGCTGTTGTTACCTTTCAGAGCATTTTTAAAGAAATCTGACAAATAATACGACCTGCTGTGTGGTACAGACCATCCAAGGAAGTTTGTGCTTCATTTCAGGTGAGTGAAAATCTAGTATTTTAGTAGTCTCTTGCTTACACTCCATCCATCCATTTTCTTCATCACTTATCCAATTTAGGGTCGCTTCATGGTTGAGCCTATCCCAGCTGTCACAGGGCAAAAGGCATGGTACACCCTGGACAGGTCGCCAGTCTGACGCAGGGCCAACACAAAGAGATAGACAACCATAGTGTTACATGCACTAATTAGTAGATATATGTATCTGTGCATTGCACCCACACAGATTATTAATGCAGCTTGCTAACCAAGCTAGCTACCACTGGCTGATAACTTATCACTCTTCCTTCTTATACAAATATGGTCACTTCCAGCTCCAAAAAAGTAATATTGCTGCACCAAAATGCTAATGCTGAGGCTTCAAAATCAATCAAAACCAATTGGTGACATCATAGTGGCTATGCCAATCTTTTATCTACAGTCTGTGATCACAACACATGAAAATGAATCTATTTGGCTGTCAGGCAAATTGGCAAGTCAGGTTTACTTAGAGTTTACTTTTCGGTTTCTCAGTGACCACTGTCCCTGAAATAATTGCAAAAGCTACCTGTAACAAATTCTGCAAGTGGTGTCAGCTACATTGACAAATCTACAGCCTGTGGGGGGGGCAGAAGAAACAAATCTAATTTGTACCTGCACAGAAACAATATCTGGTTTGTGATCTGCCACAAGCAGCCGCAGTGTAAATGTAGGATTAGCCCAGTTTTGGTGTGATGGTACAAGAGGCAGCAGGCAGCCACTGTAAACATTCCCTAAGCTTGTTCAATATCAAAGGTTAATGGTTTTACAGCTCACTATAGTTAAACATCAAATCCTGTGCTTCAACCTGGTCCCTCATAATGACAGCTGGGAGGACCTTGTACTGAGGGAGTGAGTGAGGTGAAAACTTTATGACCATCTGGGCACAAATCAACACAGATAAAAGCTACGCCTCGAACAGGGTATAAATAGGAAGTCTGTACTGCACTGAACTGTGCCTGCAGAACCACTCTTAACAGGTTTGTCAGTGTGCTATAGCCAACAGCGCCTCTTACCGCTTCCACTTCTTGAAAATAATCAACTCAAGCAGAGTGCAGGAATTGTTCCAGTTCACAGTGCATCCTAACAGCAAGAGTTAAACAACTGACTTAAGCCAGATTTAGAGTTCTGCAAGGAATCTTTGTAGAGCCTACAACGTAACCTACATAAGTGGCTGACATTGTTGCTGGCATCTATGCTTGTGCATTATGTATTAATTACCTTGTGGTCATGTCCCGGTGTTCTGTATGTGGTTCCAGCTGACAGAAACAAATAAAATGCTAGGACTATTTTCCCTCCTGGGTCCCCGCTCTTTGTTGTGGTCAGTTTTTTTTTGGAGGCAAACACATTTGTCCCTCAAGTTTTTCCACTTCTTTATACATTCCCTCACCTCCACTCAGACAGTTTCAGCAATTTTCCTACAAGACCTTGCTGACATTTGTGAGTCCTTATATTGATGCTATGAGTATCACTCCTTACATTGAGATGATTATTGTTATTCTCTTACTGAAAAATTCAAAAACTGCTGCAAAAAATTAGCCAGAAATGCACAGGAGGAACCAACAGTACTGAACAGGTCAATCACAGTAGTTGTGGGCTGCGCCGACCTGACATGTAGTTACATTTCTAGGGAGGTGCATGTCAGGTTACAGCGTAGGGTTTCAGAGGCGTTTGTGGTTACGACGCAGCGTAGATTTCCAGCTGAAGCATAAATTTCTTGTGCACCTACTGATACAGAGACCAACTTTTACTAACTTTTTGTTGGTAACAGAGAGATACTAAATCAGTTGGAAAATGAACATAGTCTGACAAAGGAATAACTGAAAGTAGCATCACTATAATCACTTGTTGCAATAAGGCATTTACTTTTAGGATCAAATGTTATCCGTTGCATAACACTGTATTGTGCACTACAGTCCTTGTTGCTACACTTAAGGAAAAAAAGGAGTCAGTGTTTAAAATAACTGGATATCAGGCATTAAACTGTTCAGCCACAAACTGACCATACTGCCTGATATATGCACTAATATTTAGCTTTGCCTGAGGAGCTTATTTGTTTACATAATCAAAAGCAACACCATATATGCCTTTGTACATGGCTTTATGGTTATCATTAACTGATTGAGACAAAAACAAACAGTGACGTTTCAGCGCTATAGCAACTAGCTAAAAGGGCAGGAAGTGGTTTCCTCACTGGTTCCACCCCAACACCCCTACAACTCTGCTGACAGAGGAACCTGCTATGCGTCTTTATGTGTGTGTGTGTGTGTGTGTGTGTGTGTGTGTAGTTAGAAAGCCTGCTACTGAAAGATTGAAACACCATTCTTAAACTGTCTACTTTTTCAAGGCCAAGTTTATCCTTTACTTATTTTCTCTTGTAGCTATTAAACTAACTTGCTTAGCTTAACAGGGTAATATGGTGTCAAAATGAGCTCACTGGAATTTAACAGGGAAAAAAAATATGATGAAAAAAAGATTAAATATAAAGTCCTGTGAAAAAGAAAGTTTTCACCAGACACTATGTAGTCCTGTGAAATACTACACCCCATGATTCAATAGCTTTTAGGAGTTCATGGTCAACTCAGTGACTGCAAGGTATCCAGGTTCTGTGGCTACAAAACAAGCCTAAATCATCAGCCTCCATGCTGATATGCTGTCGGTTTGTTTTTCAGCGAACGTGGCACTGTGCATTAAGGTCAAACATCTCCACTTTGGTCTCAACTGTCTAAAGGACATTGTTCCAGACGTCTTGTGATTTGTTCAAATGCAACTTTGTAAACCTAAACCATGCTGCCATATTCTTTTTAGAAAGAAGAGGCTTTCTCCTGGCAACCCTTCCAAACAAGCCACTTGTTCAGTCTTTTTCTAATTGTACTGTCATAAATTTCAACATTTAACATGGTAACTGAGCTCTGTAGAGTAGCTCTTAAGTTTTTGCAATTTCTCTGAACATTGCACAGTCTGACATTGGGGTGAATTTGCTGGAACACCCACTACTGAGAAGCTTGTGACACTATGTTAACAGACACTTGAATGCTCCAGACCAGAAAAACATCTGCTTTTATACTGGTGGTCACACTTGGCTGCACACACAGCACTTGGCTGCTATTTACCCTCTTAATTCCTATGGAATCAGTAAGGGTGTACTTAGTTTTTCACAGGACTGTATAGAGTCCTGTAAAAATTCAAAGCACAATTGTGTGCCAAATCCAACTGATACAGTTCCTACAGGTAGCTTCACTTCTTGTTACTGCAGCTTTTGCTTTGGATGAACACATGCTCAGTTAGTAGTGGAACAAAAATACTGACTCCAGTATACAGTATTGCTTTCTTTTACGATACATTTATAAGTCTCCGGCACCAAATACTGATATTTTTATTACAAGATGCAAGCGCTCTGAACAGATTCAATTTAATTCCCCAATTGGTGTTATTGGAGCTGCAATAAACCTCACTGTAAGATCTGAACTTGTGTTTTGGGCTTCTGGTTTTGGGGACCGGGACAGGAACACCCTTTTTCTTATGTTGCGCTTCCGTACCCCTAGACCGGGGGGTAACACTCCGCATAGTAGCCCATGTCAAATGAAAGGGGGGGAAGTTTTATATCCTCAGCTGCCACAGACTAACTGAATTTTGGTACAGTAAGCTTTTACATCTGATGCGTAAAGTATTTGGATCGTATCGCAGTAGCACTGTATACCTCTTAGTGACCAATTTTACCTAGCGACAGAAAACAACCACCTGGAACCACCTGATAACTGGTTGAGGAATACACATTTTTCTCTAGTGTCTTGTGGTTACCTGGGGGTCACTGGCCAGTCTCTAGGCCTGCGTGACTAGGGTTTAGCAACTGATTTCCTACCATCTGCCAGCAACCACTCGCAACCAGTCAGGGAATACTCATTTTTCCCTAGCAACTGGTGGTTGCCAGGTTGTCACCAACTGGTTCCTAGGCCTGTGTGACTGGGGCCTAACATGGAGGAACCAAAGGGGTTTGGAGGTATTTCACATTTGCTAAGCTGACTGCTTTTCTTTATATTGTTTGTTTCTTTGTTATTAATAGTTTTTAACTAAACTGAAAACTGTGCTTAAATTAGCTGACAAAACTGAAAACATCTGATGATGATGATGATGCTTTCCTTGTCTGCTTCTCTTTTGATTACACATTCACTCTCTCTTTCTCGTTAAGTTTTGTGTAACACTTGTTGGGAAGCTGTTAACGGCTTATGGTATAATGTGTTGTTCTGAATATTACTTCAGTTCACCTGCCTCTTGTCAGTTCAACACCAAAGTAAAACTCTTCTGGGCAAATGTTATTACTTGGCTGAGGTGGTGCAGGCATCAGAATACCTTGTGAACCCATATGTGGTTTTCCCGAAACATCCCATTAGAAGGATGCTCTGGGGAGGACCCAGGGATTTATGGAAGAATTAGGACATCCTATCAGGAGCTGATGGCGGTGGCTGGGAAAAAGCGTTACTTTGCTAAACCACATGCCACCATCAGCCAGATACAGATAAGCAGTAGCAACATATTTCACTTGTATTTTCCAACATGTTTTGGTCTATGTGCATACAGGCATCTCAGTCTGTTTGGTCATGCTGAATGTCCAATTTAGCTACTGATGACTGATCAGAGCAGAAAGCAGGCTGAGCCCACAGCTTGGTGACACAAAGGCCCATATGTAGCAAAGTATCAATGCATTCAGAGTTGAAAAGGGGGAGAGACTTCAAAGGCACTTTCCTAATTGGTTGCAACAAATGTAATTATAATCTCTGTAATACCAAAAACCCTGACTAATGGATATAAAGGCTTTCTCCAGACAGCTTAACTATACAGTTCAGTCAGAGCCTGAGGCAACAAAAAGATGGTGGAGGTGATCACTAAAAGTCTCCTCTGCTTTTGAAATATGTCCTTAATTAGCCTAAAAAACAAAAGCCTAAAAAAATGAATGGAGCTCTCCATGTCCTTTATTGTTAAGAATGAAGAACTTAAAGTGAAGCTTGGATCATAAACAGAGTCTTTTGTATCTCTGCACGTGTTTCTTTAGACTGTGCCACTAAGAAAACTGTGAGCTCAGTCAGATGATGCCAACAGCACTTTTATAGAGTTTGTTTTGGATGGCAGCCCATACAAAGAATCCTCTTATAGAAAATTCCTCTCCAAGGCAATGTATTAAAATTCTGGTCACAATCACAAATTCATAACTTTCCCCTTATGCACAATGTATGCTAATCAAAATACTACACACTCCGCTGAAGATGTTTTCTAAGTTCTGCATACAAGCTATAATTTACAATATGTGGGATGCATTTGACAGCCTTTCTACCTAGATCATCCAAGCACATAAAAAGCCTTTCAGCACATCTATGGTAGTTAGGGGATCACTGCTGAGAGGTCCAAACACTGCCCACCATCCAGACTATTAAATCTTCAAATATCTACTTAGACAACAGAAAAGGTAATTTACTATGTGCAGTTCCAGCAACAGCTGGGTATAAATATCCTACCTGCTACCCATCCCTTCTAATTGAGCTAACAGCACAACCAATCTATGGGGGAAAACCAGCTGATAGGCAGCTAGGCTATTATCAGTTATCAATCATTTTTAACTAGATAATGATAGGCATGCAGTGAGCCTCCATAACAAGACAGTCAAGGTGTGTCGGGTGGGTAACACAAAGATGAAGTGTTGTGTTATTACATGAGGGCAGGACCTCAGCATCACCTGTAAAGCTCTACCTCCAGTAGAATGGGAGGCAGCGCCTTCAGCTATCATTCTCCTCTCCTGTGGAACCAGTTCTCTCTCAGTTTGGGTTCGGGCCAAACAAGCCATGCCCAAACATCGCCCGGATTAACAAGGTCCGTGTCAGATGTTGAGGAACCAGGACATACTGATGAGAAGTGGGCTACTGGAACAAGGATACAGCACAAGGGATGAGAATAAGGAACTGTTGAAATGCTACTATGCCTGTAACCCCAGTGAAAGGGACTACATGAAGAGGATGTCAGACACCCAACATCTAGACTGTCACTGAAACAACTAGTAGCTCAGTGTTCCAAGATCCGCAAGAAGCAACTGCTATCGCAATTAGAGATTGATGAGGTACAACACAAATGCTACGGCAAGCTAGCGTCAGGCCAGGGGGGAGATGTCATCCTCCCCACACTCTGAGATTGGGTACAATCCCCAAGAACAACTGCGTTGAATGGAAACCTGGACTCTCCTGGACCTGATTACCAAGACTACGTGAAGTACCCTCTACTACTAGAAGATATGAATGAAGCAGACAATAAAAATGTAAAGTAAAGTAAGAGTAAATAAAAAATGCAGCTGGATAGTTTGGAAGAATATGTCAGGGATTTGAATCCCGGCAAGGTCATGTATCCAGGCTAGGCCCATACATACTACCCAAGCCTACCTTGGAACACAAGTGAGAGATACATAATTAAAGCCATAACCTGGACCAGACATTGCCCTGCTTGACAAGGTCCGCATCAGGTGTTGGACATAGTGAGAATGAGAAGTGAGTTACAAGGCATGCATGGGCAAGGACTGACAGTATGGAATTTATGGAATGCTACTATAAAGGTTATATGCAATGCATGTAGGAACTATAGATGAGTAGAAAGCCAACATCCACACTGACAACGAAGCACCTGGTAGCTCAGTGCAATAATATTGATAGACGACAGATACTATTGAAGCTGGAGATCCAGAGGCTACAGTACAGTGGGAATAATAGTGAGTATGGATATAATGAGCCAACACTGGTAGAAGAGAGCAGAACTAGATGATGCCCAGCCACCTCCAATGACAGATGCATCTACTGAGCTCAGGATGAAGACTGTCAGTGAGCCAGGAGAATCATGCCCTCGGTTGGGTGGCTAGCTTGAGTTTGGCCACAAAGTCCCATCAGAGGAGATGCCTGTAGATGTGAACACTGCTCTACACATTACTTGTATCACTGAAACCAATGAGCTCATATATGCCACTGCGACAGTAATCCTGAAAGCACTTGGGTATAAGATCAAGAAGGGTATCATGAGAGAAAGGTCCTATAAAAAAAATACAGGACCTGTCTCTCATGAGGGGGCATGTGTGCCCCGTCATGACAGACAGGTCCTCTACCAGAGTCCTGGGAGTTTGAGGGTTCTGCACAGTATCTTAGCTGTTCCTAGGACTGCACTCTTCTGGACAGAAACTTCTGATTTCTCTAGAGGGCACCCCTATTTATCTATAATTTCCCATCCATCTATCCATCCATCCATCCATCCATCCATGTACAACCCGCATTCCGGAAAAGTTGGGACGTTCTTTAAATTTGAACAAAATGAAAACCAAAGGACTTCCAAATCACATGAGCCAATATTTTATTCACAACAGAACATAGACAACATGACAAATATTTAATGTGAGAAATTTTACAAATTTTATGCACAAAATGAGCTCATTGCAAATTTGATGCTTACTACAGGTCTCAAAATAGTTGGGACAGGGGCATGTTTACCATGGTGTAGCATCTCCTTTTCTTTTCAAAACAGTCTGAAGACGTCTGGGCATTGAGGTTATGAGTTTCTCGAGTTTTGGTGTTGGAATTTGGTCACATTCTTGCCCGATATAGGTTTCCAGCTGCTGAAGAGTTCGTGGTCGTCTTTGACATATTTTCCGTTTAATGATGTGCCAAATATTCTTTATAGGTGAAAGATCTGGACTGTAGGTAGGCCAATTCAGCACCCGGACTCTTCTCTGACGAAGCCATGCTGTTGTAATAGCTGCAGTATGTGGTTTTGCATTGTCCTGCTGAAATACACAAGGACTTCCCTGAAATAGACGTCA
>VUQS01063596.1:1221-12870 GCA_015108495.1 Heterochromis multidens
CAGTTTCTTTTTTTTTTTTTTTTTTTTTTTTTTTTTTTTTTTTTTTTTTTTTTTTTTTTTTTTTTTTTTTTAAAATTTTTTAAAAATTTTTTTTTGTTTTTTTTTTTTTTTTTTTTTTTTTTTGGTTGCATGTATACATAATACTATTGAGTTGAGTTGAACTCAAGCTGAGTTGAGTTGAGGAGACTTCTTTTAGTATCCCATGTTGTTCACTTATTGTTAGGGTTAGCCACCAAAAGTACTAATTTATATTTAAAAAAAGATGATTTACAGTAAAATAAACACTTTCATAATGCTAATCACATGGTAGAAACCAAACTCTTTTCTGCAACAAGCTTAGCTTTGCTTTCAATCTTCAAGTTCTGCCTTCATCTTTCTAAAAAGTTTAGATTTCTTTTTTTTTTGTTTTTGCTGTTACATGACTAATGTAGTGTTTTACACATTCGTTTGGCAAGTAAAATAAAACTCTGCAAAATCAAACATGCAGAGCTACCAGATGTGACCGCTGAAAATAGCTTTTACATGAAAACTAGACCCCATTATTCATTATCAGTTGGTCATACTTAAAACGCCAGCTGCTTTCTACCTTCAGCCAATGATTTGTCACCATTATGTAAAGGTGAATCAGCTGATAGTCTGTCTTTTTTTTTTCAATCTCTCTCTCTCTCTCTCTCTTTCTCATCAGGCCAGATGGGATAGGTACAGTGACCATGGAGGAGAAAGAGCAGTTTGAGTCGATCAGATGTCGTCTCATGGCTCTGCTAGACAACCAGATCACACATTTTAGGTATGAAAACCTTAATGTTGGAATTATAAAACTTCCTTTGCTTTGAAAACCAATAGAAGTATATTTGTCTCTGAAGATTTTTAAAAATTCTCCTAAAACTGTGGAAAGTGTCAAGGCTTGTGGTCATGAAAATTCTGTGAAAGTCATGGAATTTTCAATTATTACCTAGGAAATTCAGATTTATGTCCTACTTGAGCCAAAAATTAGTGTTGATCTTTTACTTTTAGACTTTGTTGGTTTTATCAGTATTAGTTTCAGTTTTATTCATTATTTCCTCCTGAGAGGGGAACCCACGACATGTAGGAGGGGTTATGTTTCTCAGCTGGCTTAGGAACAGCTTGGTGTCCCCCCAGAAGAGCTGGAGGTAGAGGGAGGACTGAGATTCCCGGATAAGTGGCAGAAAATGGAAGGTTGGAGGCAAAACTACTTTGTTAGTTAAACTTTAACCTAAGGTAGGGAATGACAGTGCTGTGAAAAAGTATTTGTCCCCCTCCTGATTTCTTATTTTTTTGTATATTTGTCACACTTACATGTTTCAGATCATCAAACAAATTTTAATATTAGTCAAAGATAACCCAAAATGCAGTTCTGAGAGATTTATGGTTCCATCAATTATGGCAAGTTGTCCAGGTCCTGAAGCAGCAAAGCAGCCCCAGAACATCACACCACCACCATGTTTGACTATTTTACGCCAGATGTAAGAGGACACAAACCTTCCAGAAAGTTCAAGTTTTGTCTTGTCAGGCCACAGAATATTTTCTCAAAAGTTAAGATGTTTTTTGGTAAATTTGAGATGAGCCTTTTTTTTTTCTTTTTGGTCAGCAGTGGTTTTTGCCTTGGAACTCTCCCATGGATGCCATTTTTGCCCAGTCTCTTTAATATTATTGAATCATGAATGCTGACCTTTAACTGAGGCAGGTGAGGTCTGCAGTTCTTTAGATATTGTTCTAGTTTCTTTTGTGACCTCCTGGATGAGTCCTCAGTGTGCTTTTGGAATAATTTTGGTAGGCCAGCCGCTCCTGGGAAGGTTCACCACTGTTCCAAGTTTCCTTCATTTGTGAATAATGGCTCTCACCGTGGTTCACTGGAGTCACAAAGCCCTAAAAATGGCTTTGTAACCCTTTACAGACAAATGTCAGTGACTTTGTTTCTCAGCTGTTCCTTTAGATCGTGACATGATGTGTTGCTTTTTGAGATCTTTTAGCCTACTTCACTTTGTCAGACAGGTTTTATTTAAATGATTTCTTGATTCAGCAGGTCTGGCAGTAATCAGGTCTAGATGTAGCTAGTGAAACTGAACTCAGCTTTCCAAAAAAATGACGTTACTTAGTTAGTTCATGATTTATCATGAGCATTTAGTATTTACTTGAGTTATATTTGTCTAATATTAAAAGTAGTTTGAAGATCTGAAACATGTAAGTGTGACAAATGTGCAAAATAAAAAAAAGAAATCAGGAAGGGGGCAAATACTTTTTCACAGCACTGTATATGACACACCAGACACTGGATACATGAATTGCATTTCAGCATAATTTAGGTTTTGACATGTAACAATCACTTCCTGTAACAAGTTCAGGTTGAAATGCTGATACCTTATACACCTTATACAGGTTTGTCATAATTTTCTCTCATGTTTGTAGGTATGTCAGTGCAAGTTACAGTGCAGTGCAGCCGGTTAGTTTGTCTACTAGACTACTTTTGTAAAACAATCTTGGCTCCAGCAGCTTTTTTTTTTATATTGCACAGATATAAATTAGAAACACTACCAACAAGGAACTGTAAACAATATACATTGTAAGCTTTAAAAACATCAGCATGTTCTGTTATCCAAAAGTGAAATGGCAAAACAAACCCCCCCAAAAAATAATAATTAAAAAAAAAACAACAACCGTGTAAAACTACAGATATGTTATCTTCATTCTCATAAATGAAATGAAGCAGTCGGGGTATTTTTAGCCCCATCAGCAGCATACAACAGGTGCAAGACATGTATTGATGGCAGCTGATGAGACCTCCCTGAATCTGCACACTGCCATTCAGCGCTGCTGCCGCTGTGTGAGCACATTGTGAGGATGGTGTGAAAGCGACAGCCCCAAGACCTTGAGCAACACTCATCTGAATGGACCTGTGCCATTAACTGTACTGAAGCTCAGCTCTTTAAACTCTTCATGCCTGAGAGGGCCCTCCATCTGGCTCCAGAGAACAGAGGAGGGGCCAGGAGGAGGGTTGATCAGCAGGAGTCATTACTAACTCACCTCAACAAGAGGCTAATGCTGATAAACAATGGCCGGGACAAGGCTGGGATTATGCAAATGTCACCCAGACAAGAGCTGGATTTCCACAGTTTGGTTTGGATTAAAGCAGAGCTCAGCCACAAAGATTTAATTAGGTGTATAAATTTTAACCAGAGCTGCTCTTCTTTATAACCTGTAATGATGATTACGCTTTCATCACCAGGCAGATTACCAAATCTGTTACCAAATCAATTTCTTTTTGCAATTATTCTCTGTTTGTACTTGCTTCCACCATCAGTCAAATATCTCTACAGTGAAATATAAAAGTGTCAGGACATGATCATTGCTGTGCTAATCTGTACTCATCCCATGCTGTCACATAATGCAGTTTTGTCAACTTGCAGAAAAAATTGCATTTCCAGGTTTGCTACCTCCGTCTCCCTTTGAGGTGAACCTTCCCTTTATGTTTGGTGTGAATTCACTATGAAACTTGTTCATTGTGGGTTTTTTTAATGTGTAAAATGTCTCACCTGTCACTACCCCACTCTTCATCATGTCTTCCTAAAATCCAGCAGTCTTTTACTGATTGAATTTTTTTTCTTTATTTTTACCAAAGTCAAGAATAGAATGACTCTTGGCTGGCAACAAAAAGCATTTATAAGCTGTGATGACTGCCAAAGGGGCGTATCAAGTGCTGCCTTAGCAGGGTGCCTGAACTTGTCCACATGCAATAATTATTGTTTACTTAATTTGATTTTTTTCAAGGTTCACTCAATAGAAAAAAATAATGTATTGACATTTCAAGGAAGACTTAATTTCTTTTATCACTGATAATCAGTTCTACTCTTCCGGTTTCACATTTTTCAGTCAGACCACTCATTTATTTTATTTGAAAAATATCCACTTTTTGTCAACAAACTAAAAATTAGTCTGACACAATAGTCTCTGGGATTCTTTTGTCAGTCTGTAATTTCAATTTGGGTTCTGAGATGACTTCAGTGTGACTGTCTGAGTAGAACTTGACAAGCCCTGCAGCCTCTTACTCATATTGTCTGGTGTAATACATAGTAATACATTTGTTATTGTTTTTTGTTAAGTGCATGTGAGATGGGTACATTTTGGAAAGCAATACAAATTGTTTTGAACAATATTTGGATGACAAAGTGAACTGAAATCACACATGAAAAAAAGTTTTTCCACAACATATTGAAAAATCCATTTTCAATATCTTTCCCTTGTGTCATTTACATTTATATAAAATAAATGAAAGCCTATTAATCTCCCTAAATAATCTTGGTTTTGTTTATAATATTTTTACTAAATAACTAACAATAACCACATTTTTCTATACTGATTATAATAAAGTTATTCTGTTCATTTTTTGTTTAATGAAATATCAAATATTCACTCATATAAACATTCATAAACCACATATGTCTACTTTCTGTCAGGAGCTTGCTTACCTATGCAGACAAAATGCATATTCATCAAAGATATTTTAGGCCTTTTGAGCATGTTGTTCTCTTTAATGGAGATCGATTTTTTTCTTTTAAATGAACATCATGAAATTGTGACATTACTTAAAGTATGAACTGAATCTTTAAACAAAGTCCTATCTGATATTATTTTAGTTTAGTTACTTAGTTTCATAATTTTTTTTTCTCTGTTAGCAGAGCAGAACATCTGCCTGTAGTTTTTTGTCTAATGAATGGCTGACCTGTGTGACTGCGTGCCTTTGTTTATTAAGTACTGTTCACTTGTCAATTAGCAACAAGAAACCTGCATGAACTGCCTCATCTGTGCTCAGATGGAGCTGGAGGTGAGAAAAGCTTCCTTCATCAGTGTAATTAGACGAGAGCAGGCAGCCATCTGTTGCCAACTGACCAACGTTTTCTGCCGCTGAATCCATCTTCCTATTCTTCTTCTTCTTCTTCTCTTTTTTTCTGTGAAGTTGTCCTTGAGATTGTTTCTAAATGCCTGCCCACGTTTTGCATCTGCAGGTATTGTTTTCCCTTTGGACGACCAGATGGGGCCCTAAAGGCAACGCTCTCCCTTCAGGAACGGGTAATGGGCCTCTGATTAAATCATATTTTAAATATGTTTGTACAAACTTCCTCCAGGGTTTTTCCTAAAACATGTAGCATACATGTATAGAAAAGGAACGGTCTTTGCCTTTGTTTATCAACTGTCTTAGAGTCAGTTTAATCACCTAAGTATCTGTGCAATTTGATACCGGTTTCAAGTGGTTATCAGTGTCTTAAGAATAAGAATAACTTTATTGATCCCAGAGGGAAATTCATTTTCAATCTTCACGCAAAGTAGAGAACAATTTTCAGGGTAAGAAGACTTACTGCTAAAAGAAAGACAAGAAAGCTGACGCTAATTGAACAAAATCATATGATTGTTATGTACAAACACAAAGATTTAGGAGCCAGGAGTTTACTTTGTCAACATACTCATTTTCAGAACTACTGCCTTTAAGCCAGTAGTTCTGGTTCTAGTTCAACATTTTTTCTGACATGAAAAAATGTCAGAAAAAGTGGCCCAGCCAGCCACTGCGGCAGCCACAGAACATAAACAACTTCTTTCAGAAGCTGAAAGAAGTTCATGCCTCAGATCACACAATTTTTCATCAATTGTTAACAATAAAAAAAAAATCATCCAAGTTGAATTTGTTCAATAAATCTGAATAAAGCTCAGGATGATAGCACCCAGAAATTGCTTATTTTCCTGACTAAAATCATATTTATTCAACTTATTTTCACTTCATATTTCTACTCTGGTCCTCCACACCCCACTTGCTGTGGCTCTATGTCCCACCATTGGAGCCTACCCCACTGTTTAACAACCAACTTTATTTTGATTGGCTGGCCCTGGCACACAGAAGGTTTGACTAGCAAGACGGTGGGGCTTCTGTGGTCAGCATCACTGAACAGCTCCTAACAGGTTATGATATCTCTATAGCCCACAGCAAAGATGCTACTCTGGAAAATGGCCCATTTACTGTTTTATACAGCCGATTTTTTTTTTTTTTTTTTTTAACCTAAATGAGATATTTGTGTTCTTTCAGGTTTTGATGAAAGACATCACTACCCCTGTTCCTCCAGAGGACATGAAGAAACTGGTGCAGAGGTGTCTGGAACAAGCAGCTAAAATCAACTACAGTCAGCTGATTAAATATGCTCAAATTAAGGGTGAGAGTTTATAGCTTTATTTTTTTTTAAAAAAGGGTGTGAGTTCAGGGTGGAGCTTGAAGGGAGAACATGTGGTCAGTAAATCGTAGGTAGGATTTGGTAGTGAACAATAGGGTTTTACCCAGAACCCAACCTATTGTACACACAGCAGAGGCTTATCTGAAATGTATGTTGTATGAATGTTTAAGTGCAAAGCTAATCTGCAGAGTTTTCTATCCTGCACCTTTGCCACTGCATTTGCATTTATAGTGGACCCTCAGGCAGCTCCAGAGAAAAGACTGGAGGACATGATGAGGCTGGGAGAGCTCTGCATTGAAGTCCTGCAACAGAATGAAGAACATCACTCTGAGGTATTTTATTCCTTTCTTTAATATATTAGGGCTTGTTCTGAGTAAATGGACTTATTCTTATATAGTGCTTTTCTACTCTACCTGAGCACTCAAAGCACTTTATACAACATGCCTCATTCACCCATTCATACAAGCACTTTTTTCCTACTGAAATGTTCTCTAACCTTCACACTCTGATGGATGCATCGGAGAGGTTAATATGGGGTTAATATCTTGCTCAAGGATATTTGGCATGCAGACTGGAGCAGCCAGGGATCGAACTACCAACCTTCCGATTAGTAGATGACCTGCTCTACCTCCTGTGCTACAGCCACCCCAGTGAATTAAAAAGCAGTGTGTGCAGGCCAGTGGAAAGTGCGTGCAATCATACCTGGGCATGGCACAAGGCACCCATGCCTGGGTTGACTACCACCCTCCAAGTAGTTTATTAGAAGCAGGTTTTCCATTATTATCACCTTCATGACTACAAACAGCTGCTGCAAAGTTCGTATAAAAAGCAAGGAGATCTCAATGTGATCATGTGAAAAGCTATCATCAGACCTCACAGAAGTAGTTTGCAAAGAGACAGAATTGCAGTGATTAGATTTTACCACACTTCTGAATTTAACAGGTTTTGAATGAGTTCATGACCAAATCAGGGTAGATTTTTTTCTTCTAGGGGGCGTGCATATATTTCTGGTCTTTCTAAATGAAGCCCAGTGCAATTTCTCTGCTGAGCGAGGTTTTTTTTTTTCTTGACAAGAATAGGGTTAATGCATCAAAAGAAAATAGTGAACTAAGTCTATTTTTGTACACTAGAAACAGAAAGGAGAATTTTTCTAATTAAATTCTTCGGGTGAGGGCAATGATTGCTGATCCCTTCAGGGTCATTACATATAAAATTAAGCAAATCTGAAAATAAATTTTGAGGAATTTGAGGAAACTGAAAAAGTGGAGCATAAACAAAGAAATGGTTGATCTAAAGACTATCAACAGCAGGAACAGTATCTGAAAGTAATGTCCTTCAGAAATAGGAAAAAATCCAGCAAGAGTGATTAATCCAAATTTGAAATTTTTGTTTCAAATCATCATCAATATGTACAGGGGAGGTCAGGAGAGCGGTACAACACTCTTTGCAGCCACCTGTAAAACATGGTGGAGGCTCTTTCATGGTTTGGGGCTGCATTTCAATCACTGGTGTTGTGGCTCTTGTCAAAATTGATGGAAGTATGAATGTAGAAAAGTACCATCAGATTTTGATCCACCATGAAATACCATCTAGAATGCATCTGGTTGGCAACAGCTGGCAAACACTTTTCAGTATGACAATTAGAAACACACTGCCAATGGGGTAAAAATATACCTGGATAGAAAAACACACAATGGAACACTATCAGTCATGGATTGGCTTCCCTAGAGCCCAGGCCTCAAATTAATTGAATCACCGTGGGATCATCTTGACAGAGAACGGAACAAAAGGCAGCCAACATCCAAAGAAGAGCTTTGGAATGTCCTTCAAACAGCTTGGAGAACTATTTCTGAAGACTTCTTAAAGAAATTACAAGAAAGCTTACCTAAGACAATTCAGGCTAAGTTGAAGAATAAAGGTACCAAAAATTGACATTAAAGTTCATTAGAACTGTACAAACTCTGTTTTGCACGTATGTTTGCATGTTTCAATAAATCACTCACCTATTTCCCATTTTCCTAGCAAAAACTTGTACAGTACTGTATATATTTATTGAAGGTATGCAAAATTTTACATTTCTATCTCATGATAGAAATGTATTTTAAAATTTCTTGGAAAATGTATTTTATGTATTTTAATGTATTTTACAAGTTATAAGTCCTCAAAGTACATAGGTGTTTTTGAGGGCCTGTTTTCCTATATTTCTGATCCCTTATAACTTCATAAGTACAGCTTAGGTTTAGGCACATGGAATGAGTGGTAACTTAAAGCAGAAGCAGAAGAGTTAAAGTTAAAGTTAAAGCATGCATTTTTGGTTGGAAGATGTTGAGGATTAGGGTTTACTAACCTTGTGATGAACTGGGATTCAGTGTTAAATGATACATGCTTATTCACAACAGAAACAGAATTTTTGTCGTTATATATATTCTCTAAGTGTCTCCTAAGAACAATGATCCTGATATCAAAGGAACCACTTGGAATGAGATGAAGTCAATTTAAATAGAGTTGATTTTGAAGGGTTCTTTAGATTGAGCCTGGTAGGGTAACTGATTTACTGAATTAAACTGCAACTAGAAGAATTATCGTTTATACAGTCAGAAGCATTAGTCAACTAGTCAGTGCTGAAAATCTTCCAAGCCGACTGCATCTGAATTAATGTATTATCAGTGTTTCATGATATACCTTAATGGCAAAGAATTCAAAACCTTTGTGTTCTCTGTGTTGTAAGAAGATGTCTTGCTAACAAGTCTTTTCAAACAGGAGAAGGTTAACTCTGAAACTCTTTTCTTACTATGAGTTTTTGTTTTTTAGTCTGAGTGGCAGTGGCAAAGATGCCACATGTCACTTGATCATTTCTTTTGCATCTTGATCACTTTTCACAGCACTGCCCATGTCCTTTCTTTTCCTTCTTTGGCAGCTCATGCTAAAGTGGCAGATGACACGGCAAGTGGCGGCGTTGCATTAACGTCTGCAGTAGAGGCATGATGAAAACAACGCCCACGGCCCATATGCACGTGGAGTTTTATGCCACAGTGTAAAACTGATCAATCCTAGGTGTTGAGATGTGGTGGTTTAATCGGCCCTAAGTGGCAGCATGGCGCTCAGACATCTGTTTCTGCACTATTATTAACAAGCCATGTTCTGCCGCTGCCATGGCGACTGGCGGATGCTTCAGATGTGATGTTAACACAAATTAGAGGCCTTTTTTGCAGAGCACCGTCACAAGCTGTCACAGCTTAAATTTAGAAATGAATAATAATTGTTTACTCAGTTGCTGTCTCTGTGGATGGCATGCTCGCTCCCTCGCCAGTTTGTGTTGTTACTGTTTCAATACAGAGATGTCAGAGTGACGAGCTGGTGTTTAGATCAGTCCTTATTGATGCTGCTTTCTTCTCTCTACAGTCTTTTTGCTTAAAGATCTCCTCTCAACAAGTTTTTTTTTAGCATATCTAAGAAAACTAAAGTGTTGAATGAAAGATTAAGTCATGTGATGCCACAAAATCCATTTTTGTGTCATTGTTTGTCTGACTCTTTTCTGTTTCTCCTTTTCCTTTATTCTGTCATGGGAAGGGAAGAGAGGTAAGTTTGCTGTTTGCAGTAATCCTCCCCTATACACCGTACATTATTACATCAAGCTTTAAATTCTTTATAGTATGGCCTGTGATTGCAAAATACTTGCTGGCTTTAATTAGTTACACATAAATTATTCTGGTAAAACTTGGATTTTTCTTTAAAAATTGAGTGTGCAAATAATAAAATAAGAAGTAATTACTGTCTGTGGACAGGGCTTAAGTTGTAGGGCAATAGTAACAGTAATGCTTTGGTTACTTTAACAATGTAAGACATAACTCTAATCAAAACTTAATTACTGGAGCAATTTGGCCACTGCACTTGAATGACAAAGTTTAGAGAAAGGTGTTCCCATCATAGACAGGCATTTTCTATGCTTTGCTTGCAGTTGTGAACAAACTTGGTGCTGTTTCACTGCATTTTAACAATAAACTGGTCGGCAGCTGAAGGAAAGCCCTGTTTTGCCCTCCAGGTGGGTGTTCCGGTAATGATCCAGTGTCATTCTTTTCTCACCAATTCAAAGTTTTTATGCTGTCATATACCTGAACGCAGCCATTGTCCTAAAGTACAAATATCCTGAATAAATCAAAAGTGATATTTCAAGGACAAATTGGAGTATGAAAAATAATTATCGTATAAAGAAAACCTACAGTGGTGTAAAAACAAATTTGCTCCTTTCCTGATTTCTTATTTTTTGCATATTTGTCACACTTGCATGTTTCAGATCATCAAATAAATTTGAACATTAGACAAAGATAACCTGAGTAAATACAAAGCGCAGTTTTTAAATGAGGATTTCATTTATTAAGGGAAAAAGGTATCAAAACCTTTCTGGCCTTATGTGACAAAATAATTACTCTTCTTTGCAAAGTTGTTTAATTCAGCCACATTGGTGGGTTTTTGAGCATGAACATGTTTAAGGTCATGCCAAAGCATCTCAATCAGATTTAAGTCCAGACTTTAACTGGGCCACTCCAAAACCTTCATTTTGTTTTTGTTTTTTTGAGCCATTCAGAGGTGGAGTTGCTGGTGTGTTTTGGATGATTGTCCTCCTGCATATCCTGCTGCAATTACATTTTCACAGAGAGCCAGGTAGGTTTGGATATCTTTTTTACATTAATAAATGAACTCGTGATTGATATGAGTGCTCCAGAAAAAGTAAGTTGGCCTTAAGTTAAGATTATTGTATTAATTGAACTGAATAATTAATTGAATCATATATTTAATAATAATAATACATTTTATTTATAGGTGCCTTTCAAAGCACCCAAGGACACCGTACAATAAATCAAACAAGTAAAAGAAATATAAAAACAAGTTAAAATTAGACAATGCAAATGTGATCATAGGGAAAAAGCAGTCTTAAACAGATGGGTTTTGAGCTTGGATTTAAAGAGTGGAAATGAATCGATATTTCTGATATGGGAAGGTAAAGCGTTCCAGAGCTGGGGAGCAGAGCGACTGAAAGCTCTGAACCTCATGGTTGTGAGACGAGCAGGGGGAACAGTCAAGTGAAGAGAGGAAGAAGATCTAAGAGTGCGGAAGGGAGTGGCAACATGAAGAAGGTCAGACAGATATGGAGGGGAAAGGTTGTGGATGGCCCTGAATGTCAGTAGGAGAATTTTGAAGTTAATGCAAAATTTGACTGGGAGCCAGTGAAGCTGCTGCAGAACAGGAGTGATGTGATGAGAAGAGGGGGTTCTAGTGATAATACGTGCAGCTGAATTCTGGACCAGCTGAAGCTTATGAAGGGATTTGTGAGTAAGACCAAAATAGAGGGAATTGCAGGTCTATAAATATATATAAATATAGGTCTATAAATGTTTTACTTAAAAAGTATATAAAG
>VUQS01063630.1:3296-15719 GCA_015108495.1 Heterochromis multidens
TTTTTATTACAGGTGCAGCAGTTGAAGACCCATTGTGTTTTTCCACTTCTCTCCCCTTTTTTTCTTACTCTTTTTCTTCCTGCCTGTCAACTCTGGCACTGCCATATTACACATGCACTTGAGAATAATAATAGAAATGAATAAATAAATAAAATTAAAAAAAATAAAAATAAATAAAAACAAGAGGAGTCTGTAGAGCTCATCTTGGTAAAGCAATTATGTTTGGCACAACAGTGCATTCAGATCCAGATTCTGATTGCAAGAGCTATCAGACATGACAGGCTAAAAAAAACTACTTTTAAACATCGTTTAAACATAAGCACACTGGTTGGTGAAACATAAGCTAACTGCTAACTTGCTAGGTGGTGCTAGTTTGTATAGTGGATCTGACCAGACTTTTTCACAGAAAACACCTGCCTATACTGAGGTGCTTTCTGTGTAATGCTGCAGGCCAGACAACCAAGACAATGAGCTGAAAGATGCTTCTTAAAGGTGCTCCAGTGCGAGGCTAAACTGAGAAGCTGAATGATTCTCTTTGCAGTCATAACTCTGAATGCCATCTTTCACATTACATATAGTCTGACCCATTACAAATACTGATCAGTGCCATCTTAAGAGAGAGCTCTGCCCTCCAAAGACAGTGTAAGCTGTTTATAATTGTTAGTCTTGGCATCACCTGTATCCACTTTAACACAGCCCAGGAAACTGACATGGAAAGTAGTGACGCCAAAGAAATCTCTTCCTCAACTTCTACCCTCCTCTCTTAGTGGCTCTCTCTGAGTGGCTCCTCTTTATTGTCTTCACCCTGGTCATATAAATCAGACGGTGTACACGAGCTGGAGGAGGATTAAAAGAGGGACAGGGAGGGAGGGAACAGAGGAAGATGGAGTGGAGGAGAAAAAAGAGAAACAAGTCTTATGGCCAAACTGTCCTCTTCAAGGTCATCATGGTGATTGGGTTCTTGTGAGGAGGATGGGACTTGGGAAAATGAGAAACAATGTCCAGTCTGTAGTGTGTCATTTTCTCCAAAGCAATTTTTTTATTTTTGCTTGTATTCAGCCCTTCTGTTAATTACATCTCTTACAGGAACATGACAAGAATTTCAACATGATCTTATGGTGAAATATAGATGACCAAATTTCATGGTGTTGCATAATTTTGAGTGGATTGCCCTACATTGAAGAGCTGCCAAACCATCACTAAGAATTTCATTACTGGGGCCCTTTTCCATGAGAAAAAACAATATTTTAAAAAAGAATTACACCCTGTCAAAAGGTCTTTTCTTGCCTTGCGATATTTTTGATGTTTTTCTCATCATTATTCTATGTTTATCTCAATGTGTGTTCTAATGTAGTGGGTGACTGTGTTTGTACTTATTTAGGATGTAAGTAGGTGTAATTGATTGATTTATTGATTGATTGCTTTATTGAATCCATCCATCTATCCATCTTATCCAGCCAAAGAGGAGACACCCAGGCCTCCTTCTCTCCGTCCACCTCCTCCAGCTGTCCCAGGGGACATCAAGGCATCCCCAAGCCAGCTGACATAATTTCTCCAGCGTGTCGTAGATCGGCCCTAGGATCTCCTACCAGTGGGACATGCACAAACTACCTCAACTGGATCCTTTCAATATGGAGGAGTAGTGGGTCTACTCAGTTGAATGACTGAGCTCCTCACCTCGTTGATCAATCCATCCATTTTCTTCTGCTTATCCGGGGCCGGGTGCAGCCTAACCAGAGAAGTCCAGACCTCCCTCTCCCCAGCCACCTCCTCCAGCTTATCCAGGGGAACATCGAGGCATTCCCAAGCCAACCAAAAGATATCTCTCTAGCATGACCTGGGTCTGGCGTCTTCCTGGTAGGACATGCATAGGAGGCATCCTTGTCAGATGCCCAAACCATCTCAACTGGCTCCTTTTGATGTGGAGTAGTACGGGCTCTACTCTGAGCCCCTCTCGAATGACTGAACTTCTCACCTTTCGGAGAAAGCTAATTTCCACAGCTTTTTTCTGAAATCTCATTCTTTTCTTCGCTATCCAAAGCCCGTGACCATAGGTGAGGGTAGGGATGTAGATTGACTGGTAAATCGACAGCTTCGCTTTTATGCTCCCCTCTGGTAGTATCTGGGTGGTGGCCATAATAAGAACTGTTCCATTTCTTCAATGGAACAGTTCTTATTATTTCTTTCAAAAGCTTTTTTACCCACAAGTTAAAGTCCTATTATGCTTGTACAGTTTAATAACATTATGACTTCTGAAAAGGGTGTGAACCTTTACTGTGTTTCAGTGTAACAGCATGCAAATATGTTAATATGTTTCCCATTTCAACTGCTGAGAGGTTCTTTCTGGTACAGGCACCATCTTTAGTGATTCAGACTTCTCTTATAGATTTCTCTTCCTATTTATAATATTGCTGATATTTAATATTATTGACTACTAAATATTGAATAAATATTATTGGATGAATATTGGACTGAGAAAGCAATTTGTCAATCACAAGGTAGGCCGACCCTAAAGCATACCCTGCTTTATTGTTAGTATGGACACCAATGGGCTCTATAATTTATAAAATGAATATCCTGTTGTCAATAAGACTTGAAATGATTGAGACAAAAAAATCATTAGCAAAGTGTTAAAAAGAATGCATGTTTAAGGCACTTCCGCACTGGCTTCACTGTTCAGACCTGGAAATGTCCATCTTTTGTATGCAGTCTGTGGTTTATATATGTACATATATGTGATCATAGTATGAGATCTCACAAAGACTGCACAGGGGAAGGGGTGTTGTCACAGACTGGAATTCCAGATTCAACTTTTGACCTTTTAAAGACACTTACAGTATTAGAGTCAAATACAAGAGATATACTCAACATTGTACACTATCTGAATACAGAGAAGGCATCTTTGAAAAAGTAATACAGACTGCATTAACTACTATATAACTGAAGATATAGCAGACAAAAAAATAAAAGTTATGGAACATGATGCCAATATTCATCTATCCATCCATGCATCCATCCATCGATCCATCCCTTAGTCACGGGAGACACCCAGGCCTTCCTCTCTCTGTCCACCTCCTCCAGCTGTCCCAGGGGGACATCAAGGCATCCCCAAGCCAGCTGAGAGACATAATGTCTCCAGCAGGTCGGCTCCAGGATCTCGTAGCAGTGAGACATGCCCAAACTACCTCAGCTGTCTCCTTTCAATGTAGAGGAGTAGTGGCTCTACTCGGAGTCCTACCTGAATGACTGAGGTCCTCATCCTGTCTCTAAGGGAGAGCCCAGAGCCTGTTTGAAGGAAACTCAATTCCACTGCTAGTATCCATAATTGTATTCTTTCAGTCACTACCCACAGCTCGGGGCCACAGGTGAGGGTGGGAACGTAGATCAACCGGTAAATCAACAACTTTGCTTTCACGCTGAGCTCTCTCTTCACCAATCTGTCTGTCAATCTCCTGCTCCCTTCTGATTCCAAGATTACTTTGGAAAAAGGACAACTGACACCTTCTTCTAGTTTGGCTGGGTTCGATTTGGGGCCTGTTTTCTTTTTTCTTCCTCTCTTTGTTTACCTCTCCTTCAGTAAGTCTCAGGTGGAGTTGCTGGGCTGGCTTTGTGCTGCTGATCCACCCATGTGTGGAATCTTTCTGTTTGCGCTGTCCTCCCCTTACCTGTTCAGAATGGAGCAATCAAGTTTTGGGTACTTTAAAGCTGGAGGGTGCCACAGTTCTCTGCCAGAATGTCAATGCTCTTTGTTTTTTTAACTCAGTCTCTCTGTCCCTCCTCTTCTTGTCAGTCTGGAGTCATTCCTGGAGCCCTGTTTGCTTGGAATACAACTTGCCTGGGGACTGTGGACACCTCCTGCTACTTTTACCTGCTCCACTTTGTTTCCTCTGTTACCTGCAAAAGGAAGGACTTACCTGTTTGCAACCTGCCTGCCCACTCTCCACCTGCATTTTTCTGGCGCCTCTGGATTTCCCCCTGCCGACCAAGTACTCTTCCTAAGCCTCAATTCACTGCTCCAATAAGAGTAATTCAAATATCCCTAAGCTCCACAATAATCATTTCCTCTCACCTGGACTGCAGTTAAAACCCTCTCTCCTCTTCAGCAGAGCTCCTGTGTGTGCCCCTATGATGAAGCTGCTCTTCCCTGTCACTTAACTGTTGCCAGTTAACAATCCACTGCCTTTCAATAAACTCCTTAAAACAATGGTCACTTGAGTCTGTTCTTTGAGTCCAGTTTGACCCAAAATATGACATGCAGGAAACCACTGATTTGCCCCTTTAACAGGAAGGATAGGTGAGCTGTGAGAGTGTTGACAAAATGTCACAGCCAGCAGGAAGGGATCACCTGCACCAAAGTGCAGTGGCTCTCCTAGATTGGTTCTGGTTAAGCCTTTGAAATGTAGAGACACTGCAGGTGACATCATTGTGGCTATGTCTATTATAAATACAGTCTATGGTAGAAACCTCAAGACAGTCTGTCTGTCTTATTTACATTGTTTAAATGTCTAAAAATCTAGATGAACAAAACAACCATCAGAAGTGAGGAAAGTTTTTTTTTTTTTTTTCATTTTTAATTTGACCCTTTAACATTGTCACCATGGTCACAGCAGTGAACAGTTGCCACTGAAACACAGTTCATTTCATCAAATTAATGAGACATGGTCTTATTGTCCTGGAATTCATTTCTAAAGGGACATGCACTGAGGTTATCTGAAATGCACTCATTTGAAAAATGTAATGACTCCTTAAATCTGGGAGAGTGACATGATTTATAGTGCTTATTTTCTCAGCACAATATGCTCACAGCATCAGAATAAAAATCACACTTCATCCATGTCTATCCAGTGCTCTGCCCCCCCACCAACCACTATTCATTTGTGTTCCCTATTAGTAATCCAATTATGCACACTGGCTCCTGCCACTGACGTAGCTGATCGTTTTTTAATCATATTAGGCCTTTCAATTCCTTCAATTGTTTGTTTCAAATCAGCTAGAAACATGGTCTCAGGGAGGACAGAAGAATGACACTTTGGCTAACAACTGATAAATGGAAAATCAACATATTGTGCTACTGCTTTAGCTTCTAGCCTCCTATAGCTAACTGCTGCCAGCTTTTCTGCTCAATCACAGGCTGCAGTTTCCTGCAGGTTATACACAAGATGCCCAATAATTGACACACTACTATTGCCAATCTTTAAATACTGATTTAGAGCCCTGGTATAGACAGAAGTATAGAACTGGGCCTGGAAACTGTCTTCACGTTTTGTAGGAGTGAAGTCAATATTCCCAGACCTCCCAGGAGCTTTGAAAAGGGGAAATTGTGAGAAATGTTGACAAATAGATAATCAGTTAAAGGCTAGATAAAGCGAGCTTCACATGCCTCTCTGTCAGCAGAGATAAAAATCCGCAAAGTGTAACTGCAGTGAAAGATAAGGAGGAATCTCATCTCCTCCCCATCTTCTTTTTCACAAACTCACGACTGGCGCTCATTTTTCTCTCTTTCCTCTTTCAGTCTCCATTGCTCTCTGTCTTTCAGACTCTTCCTTCCAGGAAGCAGCTTTTTTATTCTATAGCCTGCTCTACAAGTACAAAAAGAGAATCCCCTAATCATATGCAAAAGAAAAAAACAAAAAACATTACATCATTATGGTAACAGTGCTGTTCTGGAGTGGTTAGAAAAGCCTGCTGAAGAGCATTTGAGCAAGATAACCTGTGTGAAGCTTTTCCATTTGGGTAAATAGTTTTTGATGTGTAAATGATCGTCTGAATCATTCCAACTGAGAGGCAGTTTCTGATATCTTACAGTCCAAGACTCAGTGGGTTGGGGTTGATTTGGCAACACATGAAGGACCAATAGCTAACACTACCTCTGGCCTTGAGGCAGGTGTGATCAGAATGTTTTGAAGACTGTTTTGAACTCAACACTTCAATGCTCTGCTTAAAGTTATTGTCATCATTACCTGCTGTGCTAAACCTGGTGCTTCCTTGTGGGGAGTGATAAGGCCAGAACCTAGGACACTGCGCATGAACTACATTCATATAACCATTTATTCTATGCAAGTTAGTAGACTTACCTACACAATGGACACCTGTAGTATCCTCTGCCACCTCTTTCAGAAAAATACATAATAAACAGCAGTACTAAGAACCTATTCTAAGTATTGTCTCCAAAGTTGCAAAATGACATCACATGGTAAAATAAATTTTGGACAAATAAGTGGGCTTGGATAGAAATACAGTGTGCTCTGTACCATTAAATTCTGGCCCAATTCAGGCAAAGAAACTATCAATAGAAGTCACTAACTTGGTCATTACACAGTTTGATGGAGACATTGCTTCTGGAACAATGTATTAAGACTGAGTGACTAAGAATGAGCTACAACTTGAATGCAGAAGTGCAGCATGTATATAATCTTTCCTCTCTGGTGATGGTTTACTTGTATTTATTTTTCTTTGCAGATTTTTATTTTTTTTTGCAAAAAATTTTGTAGAGGGCAACACCACCTATATTACATGGTGGCTTGTGTGTTTAGGTAATGGATAGATGCCATCCACTCCTCAGATGTATTCTCATATAAACTGGACTATTTCTGCTGTTGTTTCCTTCTTTTTGGGCGTCGAGAATGCAGAGATCTTTCTTTGCTCAGATTTGCTGAGCCTGCAGGCAATAATAAACTACAGACATGTTTCATCAGCTCAAACGCCACCTTTGTTGTCCCCTCTCTGTGACACAGGCTGTGTTATCCTCACAAGCAACAAAAATGCCTCTGCAATCTTGGTGTTGGAAAAATTTCTCCTCCTGCCTTCTGTCAGCTTCGTCTCTTATGCACTCTACACTTACACTGCACAAAATCACAAAGAGTCTTTTTTGTACTCTGTGAATGTTTGAATTGTGAGAGATCCCATTCTCTAATAAGAAAATACAGCCTAACCTAGTACAGAACTCTTCTAACAAAAGTAAAGCAACACAGTTAGAGTGTGTGCACTACAAGGAGCATACAAGTGTTTCTGGCTGTGGTCCCAGAAAGCTATTGATCCTGGATGTTCTGTGCTATGAGTGTGTCTGCTGCTGGATTTCTGCAGTGCTTATGTGTGTCTGTTTGTCTGGCTGTGGACCAGATAAGGAAACAGAGAGTGGAGCTTGAGCCGAGCTGGTAGCAATGACAGTGCAGTGTACAATGAGCAGTCTGAAGGCGTTTCTGTCACTGATTCTTACAACCTTTGCAACAGCTTCTGACTGCTCATCTGTGGGCATCAGTACTAAACAACACTAGATGGCGACGTTGTTTCTACTAGGGAGCTTCACTTCTCATACACATTCATATGAAGTGAAGAAAAAAAAAAGTTAAATTCAAATATGACATTCCTATGCAAGAAAGTACTGACACACCATTAACATTGACCACTACTGCTGGAGTTTAAGCAGTGTAGTATTTCAGAATAGTATTTATGTATTGATTTTTGAATTCGTTTTCATTAGTACAAGATTATTTTCTTCTTTTACTTGTACAAAGCCCAAACCTCATTTTGCTCCCTGAGGATACAATCCTTTGTGAAAGTCTGAACTATACTAAGATCGAAGGCTCTCAAGAGCTATTGATGAAGCATCTTCTGCCGCCATTAAACTGACAGAGGAATGCAGACGAAGCTCATAGTGCCAAGTTATGTGAAGCACCGATATGCTATTGCCTGGCAACAATGATTCGGCCGGCATAATATGAAAATTGGATTGCAGGACTTGACAAGATGAGAATCTCTCTGTTCCTGCTATCACTGAGGTGTTACTGAGTGTGTTTATGCTCTCAGCATCAGCATGCTTGTACTTACCAACAGAACAAATACAGCCATGCACACTCTACTAAATATCACTGTGATAATTTATGCCCAAGAGGGGGCATAGGATATGTTTTTTAAGCATGTGTGCATGTGTCTGTTTTCACATGGGAGAAGCTGTTACAGAAAGAGTGAAAGAGTGTGTGTGGGTTTGATTATTGGCGACAACGAAAAAGGGATCCCTGCTCTTACCTGATAAATATGGCAGCACAGTAAAATGCAATGTAAGTCCCTCTATTAACTTCTATGGGACCCCTTGTTTGTAACTAGAAGGCACCAGAGCAGTATCAGATCACTTTCCATTCATAGATCAAAGCAAATGGAATGACTTTAGTGGAACCCAGTGGCCAGACTTAATGTGATTCAGATATGTATGTGTGTGTGTGTGTGCATGACAGGCAGGTTGATGCGGTGACTAGGGAGACATTGTTACGTCAGACCTCTGTCTCTGTGCGCGACAGAGGCCCTCACCTCATAGCCATGTCTCTGATTCTGCTGTCACAACAACACGCACATACACAAAGTTTGGGAGACTGTTCACAACTTAGAGACTGGAGAATTGATTCATCAATAGAAAAGCACTATTATCTATGATCTTGTCTATGTTATCCTGAGCTTGGAAATGGGCACAGAGCAGCTTGTGACATGAAAGGTGGGCGGCTGTGGCTCAGGAGATATAGCAGGTTGTTTACTAATTGGAAGGGTGGTGGTTTGTGTGAGTGTATGTGAATGTTAGATGAGGTGCTTAGATATAGAAAAAAGTGCTTGTATGAATGTGTGTGACATTGGGTGAATGAGGCTTGTAGTAAAAAGCACTTTGAGTGCTCAGTTAGAGTAGAAAAATGCTACATAAGTACTGTTCCTTTTACCATTTGTCTCTGCCTCAATCTCATATTAAAGTCTTTTTTTTAAAAAATACAGTATTTTTCTCATTTTCATTGGATTTGATAGCACTGTTCTCAACAAATAACTGCTATGATTTGAGAACTCAGCATTATGCTACAATGAATGGGGCCAGAAACACAAGCAGTCAGACAATGAAGAAGATGTCAGATAAGCCAATAGTTTAGCCAGACTGTCTGTATGATGTTATACATAAAACACATATATGGTAAATATGCAGAACCATGGCAATGGGTGTTTCACAACTAGTGATACACATTTCATCCATCCAATCTTCCAGTGAGGTGCAGACAGTAGCAGCACAGCACAAGCAACTAACTGTGCGGCAGTAGACACAGACATAAATTACACTTTCTGTTGGCAAAATCAGAGCGCAGCCGTTGTCTTTAACATCTATGTAAGGTAATATTGTCCCCTGGTACTGTGGTTATAAAATTTTTAGAAGTGCAGAGCGGCAGATTGGATACAGCTTGGAAGTGATGACTACTTAAACTCATCACAGCACTGAAGCACATTATACACATCCCAGGTCTAACTAACTAACCCATATTTTATTCACAGTAGAACATAGAAAACATATCAAAGGTTTAAACTGAGAAAATGCACCATTTTAAGAAAAATATTAGTTCATTTTGATTTGATTTAATAGCAGCAACACGTCTCAAAAAAAGTTGTACAACAGTCTGTAAGTGTTTGAGAAGACCAGTTGCTGGACTTTTGGGAGAAGAATGTTGTCCTATTTTTTGTCTGACATAAGATTGTAGCTGCTCAACAGTCCTGAGCCCTGAGATTGCTGAGTTATTGTATCTCTATTGGCAACTACAGACACACAATTACTGGTTATTGTTTTCTGCCTGTAAATTCTGTGACGGTACACGGTACATTTCCACACTCTGGTTGTCAAATTGGCAAGGGAAACATTTAGAGCATCTGAACATAAAAAAAATGATATTTATTGCCAGTGTATTTGCAATGTGTTACAATTCTAAAGTGGTACGATTTATTGCTGTATTACTTACAAAGTAATCATTTTACTTTTTTTTTAAATTATCAAAATTTCAACTTCTCATACTGAGTCTCATTTACATGCAAATTTGTGTTGGAATGTGGATCATACACCCTAATCAATTTTGTGAAGCGTGTGGAACATAAATTGAAGAGTCCCAAAAAGTTGAATCTGTTCATCTGGACGTAGCGTTTTTTAGTGGGAGAAACGTTTCGTTGCCAACTGGTAACTTCTTCAGTCTCAGTAACAGACTCTCAGTAACAGTCTTCAGTAACAGATTCAACTTTTTGGGATTCTTTTACCTGGATTATTGAGCATGCATCAAGAGATAAATTGAAGAGACATCATAACTTTGACAGATAGGGAGAATGACATTAAATATATAGAGTACACAGACAAGTTCAACAAATAGTTTTACTTCACTGAGTGAAGTATACCACCCTGACAGTACCTACCTGGCCTGCCAAAAAAAGTCTGCATTTTGCAACCTGTATTTCTCCTTAAAATAGATACAAGCCGGAGATTACAAAGAGGACAAATGGGGTGGGGGTTGGGCACTGTACAATAACGCAAAATTGTACCTTGATATGATATGAGTTACAGGTCCTCAAAGTAAATAAGGGTGGGTAAAAATCTCCCTACTTTTTGAGAGCTTGGGGGTCCCTGTTATAGCAATCAATAAATGTGTTTAAAACTTATATATCCCATCACTTAATGCTCTCAAAATGGTAACACAGAGGTTCTCCCTGTTACCTCAATACCTACTCTAAAACACCTGATTCAAATGATCAACTGAGTATTAAATGCTGCCTGACAACAAGTGATAATTTGAATCAAGTGTTTTAGAGCAGGGAAGCACCTAAAAACCTAAAACAAGCAGTCCCAAGGACCAGAGTTTAGAAGCACTGCTTCATTGTTGCCATAAGAAAAGTGGTCTAACTGTATAATGTTGCCCTGAGGCAACAAACCAAAAAATGCTATTTAGTAAATAAATAAAATCAGAATCTGTATTCATGCACATGCACATATTTTTTAATATAGTTATTTCAATTTAAACATTAGTCACAGCCAGAGGTAGGAAGTAACAAAGTACAAATACTTTTTTACTGTACTTAAGTAGAATTTTCAGGTATCTGTACTTTATTTGAGTATTTATTTTTCTGACAACTTTTTACTTTTACTCCCTACATGTTAACACAAATATCTGTACTTTCTACTCCTTACATTTTAAAATGGTTTAAGACATTTGAGAGGAGTTATTATTTCACGTCACTGCGCGCCTTCAAACATCAAACCGATTTGAGCCTAAACAGTAAGACATGAAAGGCAATCCTATTGGTGTATCCATCACCAGGGATTATTGCATAAAAAGAGATGAAAGAAGCAAAACCATATAATTTATGCATCATTTATAACGCCATAGTCAGGGGTTAAAGTGGGCCGCCGTTTTTTTGGCACAACACTGGAACGAGTGCAGATGTCTGTAAGTTGCGGTACTTCAGCATCTAGCTAGCCCTACAGAAGAGGAGTGAGCATAAAGGGAGTAACATCTTTTAAGTGTCAGGTCATTTCAAATGCAATGTTTCTATCAGCTCAACAAATATCAGCAAACACACAAACTGTTTGTGTGCAGTTTGTCTCACACTGTGTCTGCTAGCTAAAGGTCCAGCTGCTGTATTTTCCAGGGAGAGAAAAGAATGAGAGCTAACTTCACTCAGAGATGGAGAAAGATAAGAGAGACAGGACAGGAGAGGAAGAAGAGAGGTTATATTTAAAGGTAAAAACTGCTCAGTTGTATTTGATAAACTGGAAATTTAAAGCTTACATGTAAGTCCTCATTTCTTTAAATCAGATATTGGATCTGTATATGATGTGAAGTTATGATTTTTCATATTGTGAAAGCAAAACAAACTGAGGTAAACTAACTTTGTGTCACTTAAAGGTTGCATTAAAATCCTCTGCAGTTCAGTGCAGGATAAACAGGTTAGTTTGTGGTACTGTGATGGATTTAAAGTAAAGAACAGTGTGTGACTGATGCACAGCAGCTGTGGTGTTCATAGTCAGTTAGGTTACATTAAGTAGAGCAGAGATGAATCTGAATTTAAGCTGATAATGCTTAGATTTATTCATTGAAATCCACCTTTATATTAACTGTATATTGTCTAGTATAAAGACAGTATAAACATTATACTGTAAAAGTGTAAGGGATGGTAAACAGCCATGACAACTCATGAAACCTCTGCTTACATCTTGCTGAATTCAGTTGTGTAAATCCACAAAGAGCAGTAAACCTCAGAGCAGCAGCAGAATGGGTCAGATGATCACAGCCTGTTCACAAAGAAAATCTACTGGATCTCACAATAGGAATTATTGTGAGCTGTGATTCTTTGCCCCATGCTGAGCCACTACAAACGATGTTAGGGTTTCCCCACCTGTTGAATCCCACTTTAAACCCTGACTGTGCTCATTTTCCTGTTTAGGTGTGGAGGCAAAGTTACCCTCTACAATGCAGGCAATAGAAAATAGAGCTATTTCTAAATATTCTCCTCCTTTTTCTCTGTTCATGTTCTACATAAATGATTCAAGCTGAGTACATTCATTAGAATTAAAATTTAGACTGAAATAAAGTTTGTATTCCCATGTACTAATATAATTTTATAATTTTATTATATTAATAGGGC
>VUQS01063636.1:9455-20951 GCA_015108495.1 Heterochromis multidens
CCGTGTTCCCACCTGTTTCCCATCCTCTCATTACCCTGTGTTGTATTTAGTTTCTCAGTCTGCCTTTGTTCCTCGTCGCGTCCTCCCTCATGGTGTGCGCTCTCGTCTCGTCATGTTATTGTCTTCCAGTCAGTCAGTAAGTCTGTAGTTAGTAGTTAGTAGTTAGACAGGTCTGTTCTTGCCTTGCTCCATGCCTTGTTTTTTGCTTTTGTTTTCCTCACCTTTTGCCAGTGACAATAAAGCTGAGATTTTGAGTTCATTCTGTCTCTGGAGTCCTGCATTTGGGTCTACTCTGTCTGCCACACACTTCCAGTTCCCTGACAGAACTCTCTTAGGCAGATTTTTTGTCATTTCTTTAAGGACTCTTCAGGAATAGTTCTCCAGGCTTCTTGAAGAACA
This sequence comes from Heterochromis multidens, assembly GCA_015108495.1. Classification (NCBI taxonomy): domain Eukaryota; kingdom Metazoa; phylum Chordata; class Actinopteri; order Cichliformes; family Cichlidae; genus Heterochromis; species Heterochromis multidens. The sequence goes on from VUQS01063636.1 coordinate 9,855, forward strand.
CTCAAAGCTCTTCTTTGGATGTTGGGTGCATTTTGTTCTGTTCTATGTCAAGATATTGTTGCAATATGACTTCCCCTTATACTAGGACCAATTGAAGGTCCAAATGCATCTCTCAGGTTTTGTGTCAGGACATGACTTTCAGATACTATTCATCTGGTATAGATAGCTCTTCAGGCCTGATGCTTCTTTTTTTGTCCTCCCCTTTGTAGTTTTCTCAATTTTTTAAGGACACACTAGACACAATGCGAAGATATGGCAAGTTTTCAGCTAATAGCTCGTTGAGGATCACCTTGTCGATACAAAAATGATATTTTATGCCTGTCAAACTGTGTTATTTTTGGCATTTTTCATAGATTCGGCTAAAGAAATGGGAACAAATTATGTGTTTTTGTGATAGGCAGCTAGTAAAAAAGTGCCCAAAGATACAATTTAAAATTAGTTCTTTGCTAAGTTTTCTGTTATGCCTTTTTACGCTTGAATTATTCATAGGTCAGTGCTTAGTAACTTAAAAAACAAACAAAAAAAAAAATACCTTCCTCTGACAGTCAGGTACAAGAACTGGACTGAAAATGAGTGAAAAAGCAGCCAATGTCCAAAGAAAAACTTTGAAAGACCTTCAGAAAGCCTGGAGAACTATTGCTCAAGACCACTTTAAAAAATTACAAGGAAGTCTGGTTCCTTAGAAGCAAAAGAAAAAGAAACAAGGGGGTGGGTAAAGACTTGCACAGTACTGGAACTGTTTCATAGATGTAATTAGAAAAATGCCTGTTACTACTTTTATCTCTCAAAATTAAAGTGTGGAGGGGAGGGCCACTTATTCTCAATCAGATTAAATCTCATTCCGAGTATGAGCAGATCTGATTCAACAATGATACAGTTAAAAGGATTTCAATGGTTTCTTTTCCAGCCACACTGAACTTTAGAAATCCCCAGTGCCCAAACTCGTGCCATTTACCACAGACACAGTGGAACAACACAGAAGAGTTTCATCTTTTATTCACCAGGTTACTCATGATGAATTCAAAAGACATTATCTAACAGCAGTTACATAACATGTAAATCTCTATCCAAGATGATATGTTGCTACCCAAAGTGTTCTCAATTTATCTTAAATGCCAAAAATGAGTTTATTGATATTGGTATTAGAATAGGGAGGATTGTATGGGCTTGTTGATATTAGTGAACAGCAATAGATGGGAAGCTGCTACACCTAGTGGATTTCTGGCAGCACTGCAAGAACTTTAGGTTCAAGGAACAACACCTATTGTACGTACTAACTTGATAAAACAGTCATGGTAAAAAGAAAGTGCACCCTCCTTCAGTTCTAAGATTTTACTTATCAGGACACAATCATTTAGTTTTTACCACATTCTAAAATTCTTTAAATAAAACCTCAGATGAACAATAACACGACATATTACACCAGAGTATTGTTTGCCAAATATTAAGCCAAAATTCAGAAGCAGTCCTATACAAAATTAAATACACCCCAAGATTCAATAGCTTGTAGAACCACCTTTGGCAGCAATAACTTAAAGTGACTGCTTTCTGTATGACTGTATCAGTCTCTCACATTGCTGTGGAGGAATCTGAGACAACCCCTCTTTACAACGTTGCTTCAGTTCATTGAGCTTTGTGGGCATTCGTTTGTGCACAGCTCTCTTAAGGTCCAACCACAGCATTTTAATCAGGTTAAGGTCTGGACTTTGACTGGGCCATTGCAACACCTTGATTCTTTTCTTTTTCAGCCATTCTGTTGTAGATTTGTTGCTGTTCTTGGGGTTATTGAGCTAGTTTCAGCCAAGCTTTAGCTGTCAGACAGATGACCTCACATCTGACTCTAGAATACTTTGGTATACAGAGGAGTTCATGATTGACTCAATGACTGCCAGGTCATGTGGCTGCAAAACAAGCCCAAATCACCCCTCCACCACTGTGCTTGACAGTTGATAGGAGATGTTTGTGCTGATATGCTATATTTGGGTTTTGCCACGCATGGTGCTGTGCATTATGGCCAAACATCTCCACTTTGCTCTCGTCTGTCCAAATATTGGTTGAACATTGTTCCAGAAACCTTGTGGTTTAATATTATTTTGCAAATCTAAGCCATGCTGCCATGTTCTTTTCAGAGAGAAGAGGCTTTCTCCTGGCAACCCTTCTAGACTTTTTCTAATTGTACTGTCATGAAGTTTAACATTTAACATGCTAACTTTAAGATCATTGCTGAGGTCTTTCCTCTTTGGCATTGTGTTAACACACGCATGAATGCTCTAAACCAGCAAACTTCCAAAATTTCTGCCTTTATAGAGGTGTTAGCACTCGCTGATGATCATTTAGTCAAGTATTTTAATTATTAGCACCTGGCTGCTACTTACCGTCTTAATTCCTATGGAAACTGTACAGGTGTACTTAATTGTTTCACACACTGCTTCTGCGTTTTGGCTTTTGTTAAGTAAATAATGACATGGTGTAATATGCCATCTTTTGTTGTTCATCTGAGGTTGCATTTATCTAATTTTAAGACCTGCTAAGGACCAGATGATTTTTTATGTCCTGATATGTAAAAGCTTAGAATTGAAAGGTGTACTTTCTTTTTACCATGATTGTAAATCTCATTTTTTAACAAATAGAAAATAAAATATAAAGATCGGTAAATTTTACTTCAGAAAAATATGGTGTAACTAAATGCAAGAAGCAGACCTTTCAAGGATATAGTCTTATTTGTCTACATGTGATGAGTTATTGGTTGTGGGAGGTGTTTCTCTTTTTCATATTGTCTTATTCATACAGATACTGAAGAAATTGCCTCCAAAAACCCGTAAGATATGAAGGATAAAACCTACAGTCATGGTTTTACAGCAACAAAAACTGGAAATGTAAGTTCCTTTAAATTTTTAATATGAAAAAGATGAATGCAATGAAAAGCTCACTCCACATATAAGTATGTGAGTCTTGTATTAAGAGAAGGTTGGAAAAATGTGAAGTTATCCTTTAAGCTTCTATGAGCTCTGTTTGAACCTTTGCTCTCTTGGCTGAGGATATTATAAAGCCTGTATGACCTGAACCCTCACTAACTACCCGAGAAACTCAAATTAGCTTTGTCAGTATGTAAATAACTCTCAAGGCACATTTCCATGAAAATAACGTCATTCTTTGTCAAATTTGCACATTTATCTTGTGGTGATTTTCATTTACATTTGGTGGTTATAATGATTACTGTTAATGCATTTACTCATTACAAAACATAACCTCTCTGTTTCTTTATCCAATCTCAAATGGGCTGTGATAATTTCTTCTGCCTAAGTTTCACACTGAGAACATTTGAAACTGGAGACTGTGGTTACTGGCCAGTCAACGCTATTAAGGGCCTTCCTATCAGATTAATGCCGGGTTTAATTTCAAAATGGAGGGGAACAAATGGACTGTGAAATATGTGCTAATGGTAACAAGATTTCTCCAAGTTTGGTGAAGGAAAGAGGCAAAGAGACAGAGAGACCATGTAATGCCCCGTTCTGTTATCACTGAGTCTGCACATATAATTTCACAGAGTTTTGGAGTCAGAATTCTGAGACAAGCACAATTAAACTACAGACTGCAAAGGGACAGCCTGCTATAATGCTGTGTTAGAAAGTTCACAGAGAGAGTTCATTTAAAGTATACAGTTTGAAAATAAGGCTCACATCAAGCAAATAAATCTCTACCTCTGCGAGATCCAAGAGCAATATGAAAACACATGTTTACAATTAAGACAATGTGAGACGTGCTATTTTCTGAAAACATTCATTTTTGTTTATATAATTTCACATCCTTAAGGGGAAATTTGGCTGAATAAATATTCATTAAAGAGTGCAACACCTCTTCCCTTGGACCACCCTGTTGTATATCCACCCATGTATAGAAGATCCTATTTCGTTACTCTTAATGTAAGAGAGCAGCTGACAGATGTAGCTTTTATACCATGCTTTTATTTTAAATCCCTGAAGCACATTGGTAAAGTGAATAGTTTAGTCGTTTGACTATTATGTTTGGTTGGCAACACAAAGATTTCTTATTTCAAAGATTCCTTGAAAAATAAATGCAGAAATTCAACATATAATTTCAAAAGATAAAAAATATATTTTTTTCTTCTTTGGTACATAACACAGAGCAACACATGACACATTTTAGGGATTTAAGACTACAGCACTATTTTTAAGGCCAAATGAAGACGCTAAATTCTCCAAATTCCCCCCAAAATATGAAGTTTAACATGCCTCCCTATAGAAATAAATCCACATAGCAGTAAAGACAGAAAAAGCAGCCAGCCTACTATGCAGCACAGAGCACAACTATTATTTTCATCCAGAATGGAAATTAACCATTTTTGATCAAAAGTTAAAATCTCTGATGATGTATTGGTCTTTTTTACAAGTTCATTTACAGCCAAAAAAGGATAAGTAATAATAATATAACAAATTTCACACTGTCATGACTTTCTGGGAAACAAAGCCACCATTAGGTCCACTAACAGTGGACCTCACAACGCATTGAGAGTAGGGGAAGAAAATAAAGAAAACAATAAGTTATTTAGGAATAACTGCAATTGAAGTTGCTAAATTTCTTACACGCTTAAAATTTCTGTAGAAGAAAAATAGTAAGCGTCTTGAATGAAGAGAGAAAAAGAGAGCCTCTTCTTGCATGTGGGGTAAACAACAGGAGGCCACCAAATTTCAGAAGCAGATACACCACCAAATTCAATGGAAGAAATAAAATGCCATATGAGTACAAACAGAAGACCACATCAAAAGAACTAGACAAGTGGGTTAAAATTACCGCAGCAGGTTACTCATTCTACCCTGTATTGAATGTAGGCCACAAATAAAGAGGCAAACAAGGGGGTTTACTAAAGATCTCAATTTAATATCATACACATAAAATATTAACTAATAACAATGTAGATATGTAACATTAAGTATGTGACTCTAAAACTATCACAAATAAATATGTGTCATTTGAATATTCGTTGATTTATGTCATTTACCCGAGTTGCAGCCTCTCATTATTCTTTTAGGATTGTGAAATATCCCTGCATGTTGAAGGGTAACAAGTGAAAAACACTTGAATGGTTCAGGAGATAGAAAAAGGGCAGAAAAGACTAACTAAAGGTCCGTACAATATGCATTCTAGTATTCGAGACATTATGTTTGCAAATGGCAAAGAGAGAACCTTCCATAGATTCTCTTGCAAATAGCATAACAGTTATAAATCCTCCTTAGGACAAAGGAAGAAGATAAAAGTCCACTTCAGGTCACTTGCAAACAACTTTTGCATAAGGTGCATGATTTAATGATACACTCTTGTCATCCCTTTTTAAGCACAATCTGTCTGTATATTTCTTTTTCATCTCAGGAGAGGTGAAAAAGGCTGCAGCCGACCTGTGAGGCGTACATGGCCAGATGTGCAGCAGGGAGAAAAGGGGTGCGGCTGTATGAGTAGCCCAGTCCATAGAGCCCTGCTGAACCAGCGTGCAGGGGGAAACCTAAGGATGAGAAGCCTGGGTAGAACACAGCTTTGGAGCCTACACCAGCTGCTAATTTGAGTTTCTCTACCTCGGCCTCCTGAAGCCTCTTGGCTTTGGCCCGTCGATTTTGAAACCAGATCTTGACTTGGGTCTCAGACAGGGACAGTGAGGAGGAGAACTCGGCCCGCTCGGCGATGGACAGGTACTGCTTCTGACGAAATTTCCTCTCCAGGGCCAGAAGTTGCATTGTGGTGAAGGGAGTACGAGGCTTACGGTTGGTTTTGTGCTTCCTCAAGGAGCAAACTGCTGAACTGAGCTGCCCTACGGGACATGAGGAAAACATGAAACTAGAACAACTGTCAAAGCTGGACAAACAGATCATTAAGTCTATGCTTTCTAGTGGTTTAACATCCAAATAAGCCTCTCCTGTTTGCGGCTTCTCAGAGTATTTGCTACTATTTTACAGTTTACATAATGTAAGCTGATTATCTTTAGACACTGGGAAATTGGTGAGTCTGCTAATCATTACATAATTACATCTGAATAAATTATGCATAAATTATTAAAAACAAGACAGAGCAGTCCTAAACAAACCAATATATTGCTCTTTTTATTAAACTGCTTATTGTTTTATCTAAAATTTAGAAAGTGTGACAAAACTGACTGAATTTGTCTACTGATTTATTATTAATTAAGCATAAGAACTGCTTCTTAAACTCTTAAACCTGAAGAGAGCTGTGAGACTTTTCCTCCAACTTTATATATTTGCAATACATAAGCTTAAACTTGATGACTTAGGGTAACCAGAGGCCCTGATTAAAAACACTGATTAAAAACTGAACCACTAATTTGTAGTAAAACTGCACTAAAAATAATCTACTTACGCGGTGGAGTAGACATCTTAATGGAGCTGGATATCCAAGACGGAAATTCCCGTTGTTCAAGTGGCTCTGATTTAATAGCTATTAAGTTTTGAGTGCACTCATCCATCCTGTGCGCCTCATCCACTTTCAAATCATAATTTCCCTTTTCTTTGTTGGTCGTAGCCAGCGGCCTCGTCTCCGACATGAGAGCTTCAACACTGAAGGGAAGACAGGACAGTTGTGCCGTGCGCCCTTTAAGCTGCGCTGACTCTGTATCCTCCTCTGTGGAAAACTCATTTCTCGAGTCCCCAGAAGCAGACATTCTTTCTCTTTTCAATATTAGAATTTAAGTACAATCCATAAGACACTTTTCTGGTTCTGGAATGAGAACAAGCATTGCCCAGTCAGAAAGGAATCTGGAGTAGCTTCTCTTAAGTTGTCACAACGCTGACGGAGTTAGTGCTGGAAAAAGTCTGGCATGCATTTGGGACTTTCAGCCAATGATGAGTCCTGATCCCAGGGATTGGGGGAAGACTTGTGATTGGACGTTGTGTTTGGGGCACTCTGCCACACCCCTAAGCAGACAGCAGGTCAGCTTCACATCAGCCTCATTTAACAGTAATTACCATGGGGGAAGATTGTTTCCTGGCTGTATTTCTTTCACTTTGCAAACTGCAAACCCTTAGCTGACATTGAAAAGGCTTGCACATAGTCATGCTTGATGTCCTGAATTAATGCAAAATAATTTTAAATGAGACAGAGGCCGAATACAAAACCTTGCTAATATATGTAAATCGATTCCCTGCCTGCTAAACTCTGTCCCGTGCAGCAATTAGGCTGCTAGATTGGCTTGCTGTGTCTTCAAGCATCAGCATCTGTCTGTAGAGCTGCATTTCCAGCTGACGGAGCTCCTAATTCAAGCCCTAACGCGCAGACCCTGCCACACCGATTGTTGGAGTAATCACAATGGCAATCAATAACAATCATGATGCTTTCAAAATTCAGACATCACACAGCAGTTACACACTTAAATGTGAGAGTCAGTTGGGCGATGGATTATGGTTTTGGGCAGGCTTTAAAATGACTGTCATTACATTGTTATTATTAACACCTTGTAATTAGGCCTGTGGAATCCGGTTCTTTTAAGCAGGATTTAACGGTAATGATGGAAAATTGCTACCTTCCTGAGGTGTGTGGCGCCCGCTGCGATTAGTCCCAGTCTCTGCTCTGTCGATGGAGACAGAGGTGTCTCATGCCTTTTTGAAGCTCATACCTGTAGGGCTCCAGAGTATTAGGAAACATCATGAGAAGTACAACAGCGTTCCTCAACGCTGCCTCTAACCACTCGGTGAAGAATAACAGCACAGTGCATGGGTTTTACAAGTGACACAAAAAGATGAAGAACACAATGTTTACTGCCATCCTGAGTGAGATTTAAATGTTCAATCAACCAATCACAAATACACACCAAACCTGATGCAAGATGAATGTGCTTGTTGCATACTCTGCTCCTTGTCTGCACCTCTCATGTCTGTCTCTCCCTCACAGACACATGTCCACACATACAAAGACCTCCTGTGAAGTGAATGGAGTGTGGTGTTGTGTCCAGTGCTCTGTGATCAGCCTTCACAGAGAATGTGTGCTCTCTGTAATCATCAGGATTACACTGGCATCAGGGTCTCAACTCCCCAGCTCCACAACACCGTTACTCTCCATGTGAAGCAAAGTGCTCACACAGCATGAGCTTAGTCTCCTGTAATACACACGTGCATCTTAACAAAGGAGCCTCTCTGTCATCACAGTGCTTTTCTACTCATTCTCTCCCTACAGGTTTATAATGTGCACAGGCAACTGGGTGGGAGTGTGCATTTGAAATTCAAACAAAACTGTTAAGACTTTAAGCAATCAAGAAGGGTGCAGGTGAATAATGGTGAGAAACAACATCCCATACCATCATGCAAGATAGTTTTATGTTGAAAGTAGGACACATTATAGACCTGTAACAGGTTTTAAGATTCTAAATGAAAAAATAAAAATAAACATTGTATTAATGGATTTTGCCAATAAATAATGGGATAGAGGGACAAGCACTTTAAGGGGGAACTACAGCCGGTAGGTTGACATATGTAATCAAGGGAGCACCGAGAGGTGGGAAGTAACGAAGTACAAATACTTTGTTACTGTACTTAAGTAGAATTTTCAGGTAACTGTACTTTACTTGAGTATTTATTTTTCTGACAACTTTTTACTTTTACTCCTACATTATAACACAAATATCTGTACTTTCTACTCCTTACATTTTCAAAACAGACTCGTTACTTCTGGTTTAAGACTTTTGAGGGGAGTTATTATTTCACATAAATGTTTGTTTTTTTTTACTCAGATGTCAGATGTGCAGATGTGCATAAGTTGCGATCGCGGTACTTCAGCATCTAACATTACAGAAAAGGAGCGAGCATAAAGGGAGTAACGTTTTTTAAGTGGCAGGCAATTTCAAATGCAAAGTTTCTATCAGTTCAACAAAAGCAAACACACAAACTGTTTGTGTGCAGTTTGTTGCACAGTGTGTCTGCTAGTTAAAGGTGCAGCTGCTGTATTTCCAGGGAGAGAAAAGAATGAGAGCTAACTTCACTCAGTGATGGAGAAAGAGAAGAAAGACAGGACAGGAGAGGAAGAAGAGAGGCTATATTTAAAGGTAAGGACTGCTCAGTGCTATTTGATAAACTGGAAATTTAAAACTTACATGTAAGTACTCATTTTTAAAATCAGATATTGGATCTGTGTATGATGTGAAGGTATGTTTTTTTTCATATTGTGAAACGCCCTGCAAAACAAACTGAGATATACTTAACTTATTATTTAAAGGTTGCATGAAAATACTCTGCAGTTTAGTGCAGGATAAACAGGTTAGTTTGTACTGTGATGGATTTAAGGTAAAGAACAGTGTGTGACTGGTGCACAGCGGCTGTGGTGTTTGTGGTCAGAGTTAGGTTACATTAAGTATAGCAGAGATTAATTTAAATTTAAGCTGATGATGCTTAGATTGCATGTGGAGATATGGGATTGCCACTGGTTGCAGAATCTCACCTCGATATCTCTCTGCATTGAGATTGCCTCCAATGATGACAAGCCTTGTTTTTCCAGTGAGGGAGATGCTGCCCCACACCATCACACTGCCTCCACCAAAAGCTGTTACCCTATCGGTGCAGCAATCAGGATAGTGATCTCTGCATCTTGGTGTTTTGAAACCAGAAGTAGCCAGCAAGGGACCTTGAGCTTGAAAGCAGCAGTACTTGTAAGTAAATCTTTAAGTAAATGAAGGGTTAGTAAAAATGCTGTGCAGTCCCACTTAAAGAGGGACATCTGGTCACCCTACACACTTCCTAATTTGAAGTGTGAATCTAGTGAAACAAGGTGCCAGCAGCAGCATTGCAGTGCAATAGTAGTGACACAGCATTATATCCAGTGACAGCCTGCAGTAAAATGTAAGCACAAAAGTAGCCTAGGTTGTTTTCCATGGAAATTTTAAGTATAAAATAACAGCTTAACACTTTAGTTTAATAATAACTCAAGTAACTTAACCTTGTAACTCTTCAGTGGCCTGCACAATATTGTCACATAATAAAACTCAGTCACTTCAATCCACTGTTTGCTTTTCTTGTCATATGAAGTGCAGATAGCGAGTGCTCCAGCGATACTCGGTGGAGTCATTTGTTTACATTTAGGTCGCACATCACCAGTTGCTAGCATCTCCTCCTTCGTAGCCTCGTTGAACTCAACAGTGTGTTCTTGCCTCAAGTGGTGAAACACGTTTGTTACTTCCACCTTTAGGAGGAACAGTTTTCTTGCATGTTTTGCAAAGTACTGTGCTTGGTTGGAGGTTGTTGAAGTAGCTCCCTTTTAGTACTATATTTTGTCGGAGGCTGACACATGGCTCTTGCTCCGGAGATATGCCCAGGCTTGTCTCGTTGTTGCGTGCACTAGGGAACGTAAACATATGGCATATAGCAATGATTTTTATATTACATAAAAATATCATATGGCACAGCCCTAATTGTATGGTAATGACTTCTCAAGCTGACACTAAGGAATACACAGCTTTATTGTCATTTTTATTTAAATGGGGCTCATCATTCTAGAACATGTGCTTCAACTGGTAGCAGCAAAGTCTGGTAGCTCTGATCTTTTTACTTTATTTTACTTATTTTACTTTATTTTTGTTGTGTTTTTTGTATTTTTATCAATTTTTTTTTTGTCAAGTACTGATGGATACTTCTGTGGGGAGAAGAGTTTACTCAAGAGAAGAGCTTCTTTCATTGAAACGGAGCAAATCTGGGAGATACCACCCTATTCCAGCTGAGATAAAGAGGTGTTTTCGTGGTTGCCGTGCTGGTGCAAAGGTGAAGGCTTGGAAGTGGAATATAAGCCCTTTCTGCCAACAGTCATCATGGAAAATGTCAACTCTCTGCCCAACAAAAGTGATGAGCTGGAGATCTTGGTGAAGACTCAGAAAGTATACCGTGAGTGCAGCCTCATGTGTTTTACTGAAACATGGTTGAATCAAAACATCTCAGACTCCAGTGTGGATCTGCTTGGTTTCACCGTCATGCGGTTGGACGGAGATGCTGAAGCTGTTGGCGGGAAAGAAGGTGCGGGTCTGGCTTTGTGGACCAGAGATGATGTGGTCCTGCGTGTGTCACTGTCAAGGAGAGGATGTGTTGTCCTGATGTTGAG